>JAIUZE010066497.1:0-24425 GCA_022085475.1 Heliosperma pusillum | reverse complement strand
ACGACGCAGCCTGCGTCATCTCTCAGCACGGGTTTTCTTCGTTTTCTCGTCTTGTCTTTTGGAAGCCCACCTTTCAAGGCCCCTAGGTTTGCGGACCAAGGGTATAAAAGAAGATTTCTGAAGAGAGAGAAGGGGATGAAGCATTCAACATACAACATCATATTTTCCTTAGAATTCTCTCTTTTTGTTCTTCAACTTTGGTTTTTGTAATGGGTTTTTGCTTAGAAATTGGTTGTATTATGAAGACTATGGGTAGCTAATCTTCTTTTGCTTAGTGTAATTTGAACAAGTTATTCCCTTTTAGCATTGTAAGACCTTTTAATCCTTCCTTCTCTATTTAATTCCATCTTCCTTTGTTTGAATTTCATTGTTGAATGAATTGTTGTTAAGACTAACCATCTTAGTAATTGTTTGTTTGATTAAATTGCTTTGTCTTGATGAATTTGGTTGATTTGTCTTGATATTTGTTGAAGCAACTTGAAAGATTGTAACTTTGGTTTAAAAGTTAGAATCTTTTGAGTGGAATTGAGGTTATTGTGTATTTAGGACATGGTTTAATGTTTTAGTTCATGATTCTAGCATGCTTCTTTGGTTTTGTGCTTAAAGCTTGCATCTTTATTTATGCTTATGTTTTAATAAGTATGGGTTTAGTTGTATTGGGTCATTTATGGATGGTTTAATTCATGGTGGCTAATTCTTAGAAGTTTTTGCAATAGATAATTAGAGAAGGGAGGAAAGGAGGGATCTTTACTTTGTTAAATTATGGGGGAACTTGGGATAATTGCACTAAGTTGTTTTTCCTTATTTGAATCTTTGAGTATTTAGTTAGTGTTGGTGATTTTTAGACTTGATAATCATTTCTCATGAAAAACTTCTCCCTATTTGTTATCTACATGTTTACCATTGTGAATATCATAGTTTGTAAGTAATTCTAGTCTTTGTTTCAATTAGTGTTTAATTTGTGGTTAGATTAATTAATTTGTTTAATCGGTTTTTAGCAAGAGTCTAGATTAGATTTTTAGCATTCATCGCCTTCCCTTGGGTTCGATCCTTGTCTTACCCTTACTACCCTTTACTTAGGTTGGTTGGAGTCTAGATTTGGTTTTATAAATTGTTATTTGGCATAGCTAATTGGTGGAATTAACGACCCCGAAAATAAGCTCGTCACCTAGCTTCTAATTCCCTCACCTCTTTCTTGTGAGCATTGGTGACATTTTGCAAAGCCAAGTTGTTTTGGATCTCCATGTTTTTGACTAGTTGCAAAACTTCACTTATTGAAGGATCATTCTCTTGGTGGGGTTGATTTGTCAAAGGAAGGGCAAAAGCATAGTCATTCCGACTACTTGAACCTTGGTTGTTGCTTCTTTGGTTGTTAAAGTTTCCTTGTTGGTTGTTATTAAAATTTCCTTGTTGCCCCCTTGAACCTTGATTGTTGAAATTTGACCCTTGATTGTTGTTGAAATTTGACCCTTGGCCTTGGAAAGATTGATCGGGGAACCCTTGACTTGCTTGATTGTTTTGGTTGCCTTGGTAGAAATTACCTTGGCCTTGGTTGTTGAAGTTTGGGTTCCCTTGGTTTTGATTCCAATTTCCTTGACCTTGATTCCAATTACCTTGGTTTTGGAAGTTACCTTGGTTATTGTAACCTTGATCGTTGAATTGTTGATTTTGGAATTGGTTTGATCCTTGACCTTGTTGAGAGTTGTTGAATTGATTGTTATAGTTTCCTCTTGAAAATTGACCTCCTCCTCTAGGTTGGGAAAAACCCGGAGGGTTGGAAGGTTGAGCTTGTGTGTGTTGAGGGTTTAAGACATTTTGGCTCTTGTAACTCATGTTTGGGTGAAATTTCGAACTTGGATGATAGAAATTGGAATTTGGGTTGTAAGCTCCTTGACTTTGGAATTGAGGCCTTGAGGGCCGTGGGTTGTTGTTGATACCTTGGAATGCATTCACATGTTGATAATCATTTCCTCCTTCATTGTTATAAGATACATTGTTCCCACAAACTTCAAAGGTATGTCCATATCCATTGCAAATCTCACAAGTGGGGGTTTGGAAAGCTTCCACCATAGGAGGTGCATAAGACCCACTAGCTTCATTCACATGATGGCCTTGACTTTGATTTTGAGCTTTTTGAAGCTCGGCAAAACCCTTAGTAAAAGTTTGTGTGAGCAAATCAATCTTGGCATTAGTATCCGCATTTGAAAAGTTCTCACTTGGATACTTAGAACTCCTCCTCAAGCTATTTCCTCTAGAACTAGTACCATAGCTAGACTCCGATTCAACCATCTTCTTAATCAATGCCGCCCCTTGTTGGTCATTCAAATGATCAAAACTCCCCCCCGCGGAAGCATTCACCATAGCTTTGGTTTGAGGGAGGAGAGTTTGATAGAATGTTTGAGTGACATACCAATCCGCAATTCCATGATGAGGGCAACGGGCAAGTAAATCAATGAATCGATCCCATGCCTCTCCCAAGGATTCTCCATCCTCTTGTTGAAAGGTTGTTATCTCATTTCTTAGCATCGCCGTTTTGGAGGCGGGGTAGTACTTGCTTAGAAACTCCTTAGCCAAGTCATCCCAAGTAGTGAAAGTGTTTGGAGCATGGTTATTCAACCACCTCTCCGCCCGGTCTTTAAGAGAAAATGGGAACAACATTAGACAAAGGGTTTCCTCGGGTACACCATTCCTCTTCATGATTCCTACCCTACTTTTGAACTTTCTCAAGTGGGCATGAGCATCCTCATCGGGGAGGCCTCCAAAGCTATCCCGCTCAATAGAACTCATTTGAGCCGGATGTATCTCAAAGTTATTTGGGGCCAAGACACCGAAATTTATTGGGGATTGGGTATCATCATGGTTGGGACGGTTACGGTCACGTAAAGTCGTCATTTGTGGTTGATTTTGTTGTTGAGGTATTGTAGGTGGTGAATTTGGTGGTGTATTTTGTTGTGTATTGTAGAAAGGGTTTTCGAATATAGGTTCAATGGTGTTGTTTTGTGGGTGATCGATTGTTGGAGTAGATGTAGAAGCGATAGAAGTATTGGCTTGTTGATGGCTAACCCTTCTTGAATTCCTAACCCGAGCAAGTGTATTAGCTCGGAGAGTCCTAAATAACCTTTCGGGCTCCGGATGGCTCAAGAACAACCCTTCACCCCTAGGCATGCACTCAAAGCAACTCAAAAACAAGTTAGACTCCTAGTGTGTTTTTGGGCACACTAGGGAAAGACAATAATGCAAAGCACTCTACAAATAATCTAACAACTAAAAACCAACAAAAACAACAAGTAACTTGACTAAATCTAAGACACAAAACAAACTACGAGTTTCCTTACGCCATCCCCGGCAACGGCGCCATTTGATGATCGGTTCGTCGTCAAAACAAACATCAAAAATAACCCAAAATAAGTAGTATAAAGGGGTCGAATCCACGAGGATGGAGGGGGTCAACTACTAGCTTGATCGCGTCCTATTCTAGCCTAATAGATGTTGGATTGGAAAGTTAACTAAAAACTAGGAAAAACAAGTAATAGCTAAATAATAATGATGAAAACAATTAAGGGAAAGACTAAGGTGAAGGGTTCACCTTAGGGGGATTAATGGGCTAGTCGGGTAATTAGCAAATGGGTAACAAATTCGAGTAAAATCAATTGCTAATGTCTCAACAATCAATAATCATCAACAAAGCCATCGCATTTGTCTCAAATCACCCATATAAACACTAGTCTAATCATTTCTACCACCGTCGCTTAAGAAATAATCAAACCATGCTTGAGGAAATGGGCAACTTTCGTTTACACATTTCATCAAACACTTAGTGTTCATATGAGCAATACCCAAATTATTACCACAAACTTACTAATTACCCAACCTAATACCCCACATAATCCTCCCTTAGGCTCCCCCTAAACCCTAGAGGAGAACTACTCACACATACTAAGGGGAATCAAACAACTAAAAGCAAGAAGGAGTTCAAAGAACATCATGCTATGAGATGAACAATTAAAACAATCAAATGATAAACAATAAACTAGAAAAGGAAATAAATTTCATAAATAACAAAAAGATGAGAAATTTAATACCAACAAGCTTGTATTAATGAAGAGGGAGAATGTCTTCACCCTTAAAATCCTCAATACAAACTCGAAACTGAAATGATTCCACTAGGAAAGACTAGATCTAACAACTTGAAATGAGAAACTAAGCTTAATTAGGGAATGATTAGGAGAGTAATTAGTACTTAATAGAGGCTACAAATATCTAGGGTTTTGTGCTAAGAGGAATGTAAAAACTGCTTACAAAATAATAGGGGGAGGGTATATATAGGTATCTCGAAATTAAGGAATAAATTAGAAGAAGAGGGCGAATTTTCAGTGTTGTGTTCCTGGCCGGTCGCCAGGCCGCCGGCCCTTTGACCGGCCCGGAGCACATCAGTAAATTCAGTTTCTTCGTCTTCAAAATCTTCAAAATTCTTCTAAGTATGGAGAATGGGGGTCCTGGCCGGTCCCCCACCGGCCGCCGGTCCCCCACCGGCCTAGAGCACCATTTCTTTCTCATGGCATTCTGTTGTATGTGCAGGCCGGGTAGTTGACCGGCCGCCGGTCGACCGGCCGGCGCTACCTGGGCCTTTTCTTCTCTTTCTCAACCTTTTCATCTTGTGGGCATGTGTTCTGAGCCGGGTGGCCGGCCGCCGGTCAGAAGGCCGGCCTGCGCCACCTGAAGCTCCTTTCCTCATTCTTCTTCTCATCTTCGAATCCCGGCTCATGCAAGACCTTTATGCTCCGATTTCTTCATTTCCGCCTTAATTCCTACAAATTAAGATCGACATTCATAGCACGGAAAATCGGGAAGCAAAATGCAATCAAGGGCACGCAAATCCGTGTAAACGGACCAAAATGGGGACGAAAATGAGGGGAAAATGTGACTATTTAAATGCTTATCAAGTAGTAAGAAAATAATGGTAAATGAAAAAAAAGAAGGTGTAATATGAGATTAGGCGCAAAAATGAAAATTAGCAATTATAAAGTTATTTTTTCAACGAAGATCAAATAAAATTCGATATCCATCATTAATACTATTTTTATCCTAAATTATTTATCATCTTCAAAATTAACTTCCATAAATTTTATAATTTGATTAGGCAAAAAAAAAAACTTTCAAAGAGAATGTAAGATTGAACTTACCAATTAATTGAGAAATCTAAATTTACCATTGCATGACGTTGTTAGTTAGCTAAGCCTATGACTTTATCAATGCGTCTTCATTACCGCCTACAGAATATAAGAAAAATAAATAAACAATACACGAATTAATAATTGATCATACAAAATTCAAGGAAGTCAAATAAACTACTCAAATTTGTACCCATCACATGACTATTTTATAAGAAACAAAGAAACAATGTTAAATAGAAAAGGTTAAATAATTCTAATTTGCTTGGAAGTTGAATTATGTACATTAAAATTTGGTGACATCATTATTAATTAAGAAAAAAACACATTCAAAAGTTGGCATTCAAAGAGTTTTAGATAATAAGTTGATTTATATAATCTTTTTAGTGATAAAAAATATTGTACAATCAGTATGGGAGATGAATGGGATGATGGTTTTGGCATTCAAAGGGTTGTAAATGAATTGTTTTATATAATATATATGGTAATAACAATTAATTGCAAAGTTAGTTAGATAGTTGAATATGATGATGATTAATATACTACGAAATTAGAAGAGTCGGCAGTGTTAATGTACTAATGTAGGTAAAAACAATGGATGAAGGCTTATGAAGTTGTCACATGAAATTCTAATACTACTCAATCTACCCTTTTTATATTATTGTATAGATTATTTTTAATATTATTTTTTTAATTTAACATGAAATTGTACCTCACAATGTGTCATCCTATTAGCTACTCAATGTAGAATTTTTTATGTTATATATATTACAAATAGTTGGTAAAGAAGATGTAATAATGGGCATCATTAAGATATTTAATTTGAAATTTAGTTTTTTTGGTAAGGTATATAAAAAGGTAAGAGAAAATGAAAGTATAACAATTATGTAAGTTTTTTTATTATTTTTTGTTTTTAATTATAAAAGTGATATGTGGCAAGAAGTTGAGACGTGACACGTGTCACTTAAATTGAGGCTCAACAAGCCTTTTTATATTATTGTAAGATTTTGGTTAAAGTTATTATTGTCCTAAAAATGGACTATGTGATAAATTTGAACTCCAATCTGAACCGACATGATGTCTAGTCTATATGAATAATCTATTTATTAAGTCCAGTGAAGATTGGGTTGTTCTACCAAATACTCCGTAATTTCGTAGAGATCGATGCCTTGATAAACCTAAAATTATTATTTTTTGGTGAAATAAACACAAAATTATTAGTGGCCCAGTATAATACTCACAAATTCTCGTTTAAGATGAATGTTGTCCGTCTTTAAGTTTAAGACGAATCAAATATATATCAAATAATCCCACTAATTGCCGTTGTGTACTCGTATTAAGCAAATCACTCCACTTGTTTTCCGTCAAAAAGTATTTAACCAGTATTAAGCCTAAGAGAGAACAAGAGGTAGCTCAAGTGGTAAGAGCCAACCTTGAAGTTGGGGGTTCGATTCTCACCCGCGACATTGTGCGCTCATTTGAACCAAAACAAAAAAAAAAAAAAGTATTAAGCCTAAGACGAATAGTGTCTGGCATAAGCAAGACTCCCTGATGGCAAGTTATTTTATCAGTTTATGAGATCTCCATTATTCGCGGGATGTCAATTGCTACTTAATTCAACTTTGAAGTCATCGTTTACTTCACTACTCAAAGCATTCACATACACATCCCTTTGTATCTTCCATTTTCAAACATCAATAACAGAAAGCTCTATAACATCTTTCATTTCCCACAATCATGGACGTTTCAACAACTTTGTCTTTAGTTCAAACTATACTTACTGGTATCCAAACTTTGGGTCAGCTGCAATCAGTGTGCTCCTTTTCTAAATGCAAATCCGAGCTTGATGACCTCCTAAACACTGTCGAAACCGTCAAAGCTGTTCTTATGGACGCGAATGCCAAGCAGGACCAGGGGCGTATCCAAGGGGGGTGCAGTGGGTGCGCCTGCACCCCCCCTAATTTGAAATATTTACATTTTAGTTTTATTGAAAATCAAAAAACCATTAGGGGTGCAGTGGTTAGTAACTTAGTTTTTATCTTAGTGGTCACGGGTTCAAATCTTATAAGTGAGCTTTTTCCATATTTATTTCATTTAGTAATAAATGTGTCTTTAATGTCATTTAATGCATAGTTTTAGACTTTAATTATCCTACATTTTCATGTTTAATTTTTATTATATTCAAATACTATTTAATTAACATAAACAAAAGTATTATGTATATATTGATCTCCAATTTTTTGGATTTTACGACGGGATGTCTTTTACGGTAAATAATTATATACTCAAGATTTTAATTTTTTTTTATATTTACTCGAATTTTTGAATATTTTAATTTATTTTTTTAGTTTAGTCTCATATTTTTTTTGTATGTTTAAATTTTTCTTCCCGTTGCCGAAATCATTGTTAATTTGCACCCCCTATGTTCAAATCCTAGATACGCCACTGAGCAGGACTCACTTAACTTTGAGCAGATGACTTACGTCAAGCAGATCAAGGATGCTCTTTACGATGCCGATGATGTGTTAGATGAGTTCCTAACCCTTGCCAAGCAGAAGCGACTCAGAAGCAACAAGGTGACTTCCTTTTTTTCGCAGTTTAAGCTTCTTACTCACAAGCTCTCTAGTAAAGCCAAAATGGTTAACTACAAGTTAGCCAACATTGCCACTAAGAGAAATATGTACAGTTTGAATGTTGATTATATGCCAATGAAATTTACAAAGGAAGAGACTTCTTCTCTTTTGTATGATAAAATCATTGGAAGGGAGGAAGAAGTGGAGAAGATTATAGGTATGTTATTAGATTCTGACAATATAAATAACCCACATGTTTCTTTCCTTGCAATTTGGGGGATGGGAGGTTTAGGAAAAACCGCTCTTGCCAAACTTGTATATAACGATCCTAGGATCAGTGACGCTTTCCCACTGAAGAGCTGGACTTGCATTGCTGATCAAGATCAAAACCAGCTGGACGTGAGAGCGTTTTGTGGGAAGGTGGTGAAAGAATTATCCGTTGGTGATAAAAGATATTCGGAGGAGGTAGAATATGAAGCTATAAAGCAACTGAAAGGGAAAAAATATTTCCTCGTGTTAGATGATATGTGGACTGAAAGTTATGATGAATGGCAAAAGTTTACAGGGATTTTGAAGGTAGGGGGAAGGGGAAGTCGGATTATGGTAACTACTCGCTCAGAAAAGACTGCGAAAATGATCGGGGGTGATCAAGTGCTACGGCTGGGAGGTTTGTCAGAACCGGAGTCAAGGCATTTGTTTGAAACAATGGCGTTTGAAAAAAAGGAAAGAGATGATGATTTAGTTATACTTGGCAAAGAGATTGTTAAAAAGTGTACAAACGTTCCGCTTGCTATTAGAGTCGTAGGAAGTGCTCTGCGTGGTGAACCTAAGTCTACATGGTTATTATATCACGAGAAAGGGTTAGACTGTCTCAGTGAAAGTAGCGATACGATAAGACCCATATTAATGCTAAGTTACCATCAACTTAGCTCTTCCTTGAAGGCTTGTTTTACGTACTCTGCTATCTTTCCTAAGGATTGGGAGATTAGTACGCAATTGTTGATTCAACTTTGGATGGCACAGGACTACATTAAGTCAGAGAAGTTGGGTGAGCAATATGTTCGTATATTGCTTCAAAGGTGTTTTTTCCAAGATATACACGAGGATGACTTCGGGGGGATTGTGTCATTTAAGATACATGATCTCTGGCATGATATTGCTGAGAAAGTAGCGGACGAAGAGATTTGTAGGTTCAATTTTAACACTTCTCATGTGGGTAAAAAGGTTCGTCATGTGTCTTTTGTGCGTGACGCTCGTCGACAACAAATCTTCAGTAGTAATCATATTCGTACGTGCCTTCAAATCAAGAATCATGACATGGAGTTTAGTTTGGACCTATTCCTAGCAAGTAAATCAATAGCGAAATGGAGGTGCTTAAGGTCATTAGATTTGAGTCTTACAAATGCAAAAAGTTTATCAGAATCAATTGGTCAACTGTTACATCTTAGAAGTTTAGATCTCTCATTCAGTTCCAATCTAAAAGTTCTTCCCAAATCAATAACAAAGCTAGTTAATCTGCAGACTTTCAACTTACAATCTTGTACTAGTTTAAAACAAGTGCCTGATGATGTGAGCAAGCTAGTTGATCTAACCACCTTTAATGTAGCTAGATGTGATGCGCTGAGGCATATGCCGGCAAACATAAGTATGTTGACCTCTCTGCACACTTTAAGTCAATTTGTGGTGGGTGTGAGAGAAAATTCAACTCCAAGGCAATGTTTTAATGGCTTGAAAGATTTACAACGCCTGGATAAATTAAAAGGGAGTTTGAGTATTCAAATCGCATTACTTAAAAATGCAAAATTTGTCAAGGGAGAACATGGTGGGGGAGACTACTTGAAGAGTAAGGAACACCTAGAGACGATTGTTATTGACTTTAGACGTGGAGCTAAGTATGGAAGCAAGGAGTCTGAGCAAGCTTTGCTGGAAGAGATGCAGCCAAATAAATATGTCAAAACATTAATGTTGAAGGGATATCACGGTGAGACAATACTGAGATGGCTAGGCAGGCGAGATTACTCGGCATTGTTTGTTCTCCCCAATCTCGTCACTTTGGAAATCCAAGATTGTAGTGAGCTTCTATATCTCCCTTGGCAAATTGGAAAACTCCCCCACCTTAAAACGCTAAATATTTCAGGATTGCTGAGTATGGAATATGTAACGGATGCAAACTCAGAAACACATGTCTCGGGAGAAGGATCGTCATTCTTTCCCAGCCTTGATAAGCTCAAAATTTATAAGTTGCCTAAGTTAAAAGGGTGGAGATCAAAATTAGGGTCGCAAGAGGTCAGTCCTAATGACGATCGGAGCAGCCTAGAACCACATCTAGTATGGGTATCGTCTCCCTGTTTTCCTCAACTAAAGAATCTCACTATAGAAAGTTGCGGGAAAATGATGTTTGTTCCTTTATGTCCCCGACTCGAACATCTCATAATAGAAGATTCCAGGAGAACACTATCGTGGGACATTACGGAGTGTAAGTCGTCACAGCCATATCCCAAATCAAGGGACCTGGAACTCAACAACTTGCAGTGGCTGAAATCAATGCCAATCGAGTACTCTGAGTTTCTTGTAAAGATACATATAGAGGGGGACAAGAGAATGGAGAGTTTGGGAGAAGTGAAACAGTTTCCGGCCTGTTTATTGTCTTCCCTGCGCAACCTCCACATCCAATCTTGCCCTCAACTGAAAAGCGTGGGAGGATGGTTGGAGCATCTATCTGCCTTGGAGCGGTTGCGTATAGATTACTGTCCTAATGTCGAGTTGGGTGGGAAATTATGGCAAAACATTGCTGGTAGCCTTCAAGATTTGATTTTGAGTGGAAATAAAGAGATGGAGGAATTGCCAGAGGGGATACAGTACTGCACGTTACTCAGATATATTTGCATTAGAGGTTCTCCGAAATTGAAATCGCTGCCAGAATGGATTCCAAAACTCTCATCGCTCGACGCACTTCACCTTATATGGTCTTCCCAGAGACTCGTTGAACGATGCCAAGAACCGAATGGGGAGGACTGGCCCCTTATCCAACACATCTCAGATTTTGTAGTGAATATATGTCACTATACTCTGTAGTATGATATGATGATATTGTGCCCCTCATCCAGCACACTCCAACAGTCATACTGTCATACTCGACTAGTCGACTTGGTGATGTTTTTCGTAAATTTGGTATGATCTTAAAGTGTTTTTGCTCGTATGGCAACTTGTTGTTCCCCTTCTGCTGTAAACTCAAAGGAGGAGAACAAGCCAAAGACTAAAGATAGAGGATACAAATGCTTATGATAGTAACAAAGATGATGGCGGTGACTCCGGTGCTGTATATGAATATACGTAGTTTAGTTTTTTGGCCTTATTGGGTTTTAACTTTTCCTGTAATCTTGTAATTAATTAATTTTATAGAACGAGTACTGACGAGGGTAGGCTGTTATGCATGCTGTGAACATGATTGGCTTATCGTTTTTATCACAAGTCACACTTGTTTCTGAAAATCATATTTACTAAATATGCATTTGTAGGTGACCAAGTTGAAAGACAGAGACGGACGAAGATGATGTGGATGGAAATGAGGATGACTCAGGGCGAGAAACCAGCCTCTATGTGAAGGAGTTAGTTTGCCCATATGTCCGTAATATTGTATAACTGATTAATTCTATGTGGCTACAATGTTTTGCTAGGAGCCGCTTGTAGTCTGAGTCCTAAATAAGTTGGGACTCGGGTAGTATTAGTCAGTCCTACAGGGTCACACACTAGATGAGTTTTGGGCAATATTATAATTAATATTGATTAATTATTAAAGGAATAAGAATAATATTTATTATTCTTATTATACTTTTCTAATCCTAGATGGTCTAGGATTCCCTTGAACTCCCTATATAAAGAGATATAGAGGGAGGTGTTTATTAGGAGTTTTTCCAGAGAGCAGAAAATCTCAAGGGAAGTAAGAGGAAAGAAAATTGCCCATAAAGTTTGTACTAGCATACACACTCATATTGTGTGGATACCGGTAGAGGCGCAACACTTGGGGCGTTATTGTGAGACGGTCTCACGGGTTATATTATTATTCACGAAGCTGCGATTTGTGTTTTATTATACTTCTTTTATTAGCATATTATTGGAATTATTCCGCATCCAAGTAAGTTTGCTAATCACCCTTTTGTTTAATCTTAATACTTAACATGCATGAGATCTTGGGAATTCTGTAATTCAAATCTGTTGAAAATCGTTACAGATCCCTTCAGTGGTATCAGAGCGAACATGTATTGTTAAGTATTAGATTAAAAGGTTGCACCTTTAGATATATTTGTTGTATCTTTGTGTTTATTCTTGAGTTTCCAGATTGGAGTTTTGAATTGAATTAGTTCAATTATATACAATTGTTGTATGTTGTTAAATATTAAATTTAGGGTTGTATCATGTTAGATGTTGTATTGTATAGTAATATTTGATATTATGATGAATTCCTTTAATTTGATTAGAAGGAACCCTAATTTTATTGATTTAAGAAAACCCCTAATTTATTGTTGGAATCCCAATTTTAAGATTTTCTTAAAATCCCAATTTGATTGGATCTAATTAGATTAGATATGTAACAAACCCTAATTTGATTAGGTGATTAAATTGTTTAATTATGTGTGTAATGCTCTAATTTGATTAAAGCAAAATTACTGTTCACGTGTTACTATTTACGCGGTACTGTTCACGGTTACTATTCACGCGCGTTTCGGTGAGTTATTGTTCATCAGTTTTGATCGTCGGATTTTGGCTTAAAAATAGTGTTTTTTGAGTGTAAACGACGTTCTAAACAAAATTGCAAAGCATGGTCAACGTTTTTAAGCCAAATTCTGACGTCTTCTTAGACTTTCAGGTGCTTTTTAATTTTAAATTATGATTTTTTGTTTTTTCATAATTGGTTTTGTGATTTAATCAATTTGATTGATTGATTCATTGTTACAAGGTTGTTTTGATTTAATTTTAATTTTTTATTAATAGTATGATATGATCATGATACCTATGTTATTATGTTTTTTTTTGCATAAGATGCTCAAAAACTACAATTTTGAATTGTTGACGATTATGAATCGTTTTTGGAGTTCTTAACATGACTTGTTCTAATTTACAATTGCATGTATATTACATTTGTGTAATGTGATGTTTAAGAATTAATTAAAGCTTTGTGTGTAAATTAGAACGGCTAGGTTCCCTTATACCCTTTTCCGTAAGAGAACTAGCGCCATGCTTAGGACATTTGTCATGTTTGACTCCACCTTCCCTCAATTAAAATATTAAGTAATGTCCTTCCAAATTAACGACTGTAAAAACTTATATCGTTGGAAGTATTGTCTGCCAAAGTAGAGTACTCCTTCTATGTAAGCTGAGCAGGTGGGTAACAGTTATCCACACGTGAGATTTGGTACACTTAACAAAGTTATCAAAACAGTTTTGGACTTTGGGGCAAATAGTCAAGTCACATAAGATGTTACATGACGACTAGGAGTCGCATTTGATGCGATTGACATTTGATGGCTACCTTGATATGTGTAATTTGGGCGATGAGCCAAAGCTCACTCACGTTATATATGATTAGGGATCCTAGAATACTATGCACATATGAGGGTTATGTGTGTAGTGATTATCTTAAAATTGTTTAAGAATGTCGTGCAAATTGTGTGTCTTAAATTGGTTAAGATAATCACAGTTTATTAATATATCGATTTTAGTTTTGCATATGTTGATAGTTGTAAGATGTCATTGATGTCATGTTTTTCAAATGTGTTTGAATCGTTCAAATTCATAGATTGGTTTCTTTGAGAATTGTTCTCAGTTATGCAAAGTGAGGTTTATTTTCAAAAGAGAACTTCTAGCAAACCATATTCAATGCTAATGTACAGTTTAGACTATATAGCGAAAGTCATAAAGATGACAATTCGTACCATATATGTCGATTGTCTAAAATAATGGAATTGTTCCCGCTTAGTGAGAAAAATATGTGAGATGATCCAGTTACTTCATTCGTCATTATTATGACATAATTATATTGATAATTTTTGAGTAATTGGATATCCTTATTATCAAAGGTTGATGACTGAAATTGTTTCAGTTATGTCTTAAGTTACAGTCAGTTCATTATGAATTAAGCACGTAAATTAAGCGAATTTCTCACTTACTGACATAAGATGTTGAAGACAATCGAGTCTTGTATCAAGAAGATTTAGAAACTAATGTTCTATGAGTTCATTAGCAAAGAGGCTTTCAGATATGAGCTTAGACACTGATAATGGTAAAGGGAAGGACAATCGTTGTCAAGGCCTACCTTAAGATCAATGTCTATAGGTATGGAAATCGTTTAGTAATTACCGTCATTAATGTAATGACAAATAGCATTGGAAAGGGGCTCATAGAAATGTCTCGAAGATTTGCGAAAGTTATTGAAGTATGACTTCAAACTGGAATTGCATGTTATAGAAGTAAAAGTTACTACGAATATTCTACTATATGGTATAAGATACCAAAGATGGTATTTACATTATGATGTAATGACCTGTGGTAGTAGAAACATGGTAAGGAATGTGATAAATCTACGTGTATAATGAACAAATGTTGTTGCATTTTGCGTATAATTTATTCATTTGAATGTTATATTGTTCAAAAATAGATTTGAATAAAAGTTATTCATACAATGTCATTAGTAGAATGTTAATTCTTTTCATGTTCAAACATAAATTGAATTAATATTTTATAAAGAACAAATGTTGTTCTTTTTGTGGTTAAGACAATTTTAGTTTTGTTCAATCTAATCTATAACATGTAATGCAAAGGGTTCAAGTCTTATGACCCAAGTTTCACACGCTTACAACAATGTCTTTTGAGCCATGAAACGAGAAACACGTGTAGAAGTTCCATGATGATGGATTTCTAGGCCTTATTGATTTGGATCAATTCAGGCAAGTGTAGTTTGTTTATATGCTAAAAGGATTTAAGGTGCTCTAACTAGTTGTAGTAAGAGGGCGACCAACTAGTTTGATCACACATATTCAGATATGTGTGGGTTGAATAAGTCATGTTGCTAAGGTATGAGATTATAATACTTCAATGTAATTACTATTTTCAGTAATTATGGATATGTTCATATGATGAACATAAAGTCTGATTGTTTTAAAAAGTTTGAAATAGAATCAGATTGAAGTAAGAGATCAACTTAGGAAGTCGATCAACATTGTTCGATTTGATCGAAATGGGAGGCTTGAATCAAGTGTATATGACAATCATAATAGGAATGAAATTGTTTCATTACTAGTCTTAAAGAGACAGTGTGAGTTTCACTATAAGAATATTAGAGAAAATTTGTTTTCTTTAAAGGACATCACAAGCTAAGTTAGTTTGAGATCTTTTGGGAATGTCCCTAAGACATAACCATGCGGGTTAGCCCCAAATGGGAAATATCATACTATTTATATTTGGTGATGACCGTTTTCTTAATATTTGTGAAATGTTATGTCTTATAAGAGAATAAGAACTTTATTTTGATATGGTTCTATCTATGATGTGTCATGCAGATCTCGTTATTTTTGGAGTTATGCGCTCTAAAGTATCTTGTTACACAATTTTGAAATTGTTTCTATCTAGGTCAGTGAAAATATATTACATATAAGATATGTACTTGGAATGGTTCCTATAATATTTTATTGATATTTGAGACTTTTAAAATGTTAAGAAAACAGTTTTCTGAAATTTAGTCTCGAATTTCTTACATATACTTTACGGGGTATTCTAAGATAGAATATCAAATCTGCCCTTCATTCATTCCAGTACAAAGTGTTTGTCACTTGGAATGATTCTTTAATGAGAATTGTGTCTCTAAAGAAATAGTGGGAGTAGAATAATCCTGGAAAGGTAAAGAATCGCATGATTCTTCTTCAAATGTTGAAGGAGATAGGTAAAATCCATGAAGATTCATGGATGTATCACTTGTGATTAAGCCCCGCATAAGTTTGACTTTTAAAGGAAGCAATGATAGGCTCCAACTCTAAAAGCGTAAAATGGTTTGAGGCCATGAATCCAAAATGGTTTCATGTATCATTACAAAGTATGGACTTTGATTGGCACACCCGGTGGTGTTACAACCATATAGTGTTTGGATTCTCCTACCAAATGTCATTATTCATGAGATGAGTTTGACAGAAGGCGTACGTGAATAATATACTTTTCCTTAAATGGAAATATGCAATAAGTTGTGTAAGACACATCTTAATATTCATGTAATTATGGAGCGCTAGGTAAATGAGAAAGTTTTAAAGGTTTATTTATAGACCGAATTAAACAAGTATCCAAAGGTTGGAATCATCGATCTTAACAAAGTAATTCAAAATGGTTTTGATTTATTTGAGATGATGAGAGTATTGTGTATACAAGGAAACTAATGGGAGTAAACTCTCTTTTATGATTGGTATGTAGTTGACATACGTATTCAAGAAACGACATTTTGTTGTCTCGTGGAGACTTATTAGCAAAGATGTTGTTTATTATGCGCTCGTATGACGAGTAGAATACCGATCTAGTCCTTGTGACTGTAATGAATAACATGTGAAAATATTCATATTAAAGAACCAAGAAAGTGTTCTTCTTGTGATGAAGTAATCATTGTAAGCGTGTTACATTGATATCAACTTCAAATAGACAAGTATGGTTCCCGATTGTAATCTGGACACATTTTGTTTATATGAAAAGTAATTGCATGCTGAAATGGTTTCAAGCACGTTGCTATGACTAATCTTACAACAAAAATGAGTACTTTGTTGCTTATGAAGCATCAAATAGAGTGCTTGGTTTAAAAAAAATCAAACCTATACACACTATATACTTTGTTGCTTATGAAGAAACAAAGAGTACATTTGATTTATGAATCAAACGCGTGTTATTGAGTTTACTTTATTTAGATAAGGTAAAATAAACATATGCAAGATAATGACCGATGCAATGGTTGCATGTCCCGTACAAAACCTCTTTCGCGGCTATAGTATGAAAAGTCATAACACTGCGATTTGTATAAGACGCATTAGCGAGTGGTCTTAGTACTACCGAGAGGTCTTCATTTCAGTGGGAGGTTATGTTCGACATGATTGATACGTTTGTATGACATGTTTCTTTTATATGATAAAAGAATTGATTTTGCATTTAATTATGGTATAATTGAATGTTTGTCCCAAAATAGTATACATTGTTTAAACAGATTACCAAGTGCGTGACTTGGTTATGGAACTCTGTTTTATAAGATAATGTATTTATATAAGTCTCTAATCATGGCATAGTGAAAGGGACACTTATGCCTTATAATGATTAGTATGTGAGTTGGTTGATGACTATGTTCCATAAGTCATTGATATTGCGATATCAAACCAGGCACATTGATACATGTTAGGAATATGTATTAGACGGACCCGTCAAAGAACTTTGTTAAGGTTTCGCTTAGTGTCAACAAAGTTTCTTTCACCATAATTGGTAGTCTTTAGACCTGAGCCTTTCACTATTCCGTACATGTGAAGTGCTAGTTTTGACATCACCAAACGTCAACCGTGACTGGTGGCTATAAAGGTGATGGTTGGACTTGTCATGGAACATGTGATAGGATGTGGTTAGACAAGATGGGATTTGCTCCTTCTTTGTGAAAGAAGTTTATCATCTTCGGCCTCTTGAAGAGTGTGAATTGTATCAGTGCATGGCCATGCCCAGACGGGGTGAAAGTCAGTCGTCTGTTGTAACAATTCAGCTCAGAAATTCGAGAAAAGAGATTGAGATTTATAGGGATGATACTTCGCCTACCCTATTCTCATCTGAAGAGATAGAAGCAAAGAGATTATGGTGCCTTATAGGACATAAGTGCAAGTGGGAGACTGAAGGAGTTAGTTTGCCCATATGTCCGTAATATTGTATAACTGATTAATTCTATGTGGCTACAATGTTTTGCTAGGAGCTGCTTGTAGTCTGAGTCCTAAATAAGTTGGGACTCGGGTAGTATTAGTCAGTCCTACAGGGTCACACACTAGATGAGTTTTGGGCAATATTATAATTAATATTGATTAATTATTAAAGGAATAAGAATAATATTTATTATTCTTATTATACTTTCCTAATCCCCTAGGATTCCCTTGAACTCCCTATATAAAGAGATATAGAGGGAGGTGTTTATTAGGAGTTTTTCCAGAGAGCAGAAAATCTCAAGGGAAGTAAGAGGAAAGAAAATTGCCCATAAAGTTTGTACTAGCATACACACTCATATTGTGTGGATACCGGTAGAGGCGCAACACTTGGGGCGTTATTGTGAGACGGTCTCACGGGTTATATTATTATTCACGAAGCTGCGATTTGGGTTTTATTATACTTCTTTTATTAGCATATTATTGGAATTATTCCGCATCCAAGTAAGTTTGCTAATCACCCTTTTGTTTAATCTTAATACTTAACATGCATGAGATCTTGGGAATTCTGTAATTCAAATCTGTTGAAAATCGTTACAGATCCCTTCACTATGGTTAGGCGAATACTTAAATTTGCCATGCCTCTATGGTTAGGCGAATGCTGGCAAGTAAAAAAATGCTGATGCAAAGACGGAAAGACACACCAATGCAAGATGGCAAAAATAGCTGCATCTCAGAATACAGGTGACAATGTGACATTCATGGTTTTCTGAAAAACATTCATGGACTTTCTGTTTTTTTTTTATCTCAGCAATTGATGGAGGCTGTTGAGCTGTGGTCATACTAATTTTATGTTACTATGACTCGGCTCCAAGTATTTCATGACAGACATTCATGGTTTTAAACTTTTGGCCTAATGCCGAGGTCAGTGTCGAATACGCAGTGTGAGGTTGAAGTGAAGTGTAAAAATGCATTACATTTCATTACTGTTTTTTTGCGATGCTGATGTGCAATGAAATTGAATGTATACTTGTAAATTTGTACGGAGTAACTTATTACAGATGCAAATAAGGCTGTTAGTCGTGTTGCAGCTCTTTACTCAACAAATAAAAGTCGAAAGCAAGGTTCTTGGCTTCTTGCAATAAAAGTGAAACATCGTTACCCAAGTCCAGTATCAGCGATGTTGCAGGCGGTTTTTGCAAAAAGTAAGAGATATTTACCGCAGTTCTTGTAATAATCAGCTGAAATGTGAATCTATCCTGGCCTATTGCGACTTGCTGCAAGACTTATGAGTGTGCCCCTGTGGCCCTGTTGAGTATTTGATGTTGATGATGACGGGTCAACACGAAAGTGTTAAATATATAAGAATAAGAATTATATTGCCTGAGTGTTAATTGATACAAAGCTTCCTACTTATACATGAACTACCCTAATATTAGCTAGGATATTTTCCTAATACAAAGGCTAGTAATTAGAGACTAATTGCTATCTAGAATATACACTTGCTAAAAGCTAGGTAACAATATTTACAATATAAGGGAAAGAATATTAACATATTCTAATAAAATAAACCCCTTTACTTTGCCAATCAGTACACAGTATATGCACGACGGCATTGAGACTGATGAGATAAGTGGACTTTTGAGTTCAGTTTTCTGCGGAAGAAACTGATTTCCACCATAATTACACCATAATACATTTCTACCATAACTAATTGAATTCAAGTTTTCTGCATAACCAATTGAGTTTTCATAAAAAAAATTGGCTAGAAATGAAAAAGGATTGATTTCACTTAGTATCAAAGTTAAGGGGCAAAGTTAAGGGGTTTAATTTCACTTAGTGGCAGCATAGTAGAGTGGCTTATTTACCACTTTCGCGCATAAATCATAAACCAATTCCTGATCTGAGAGATGAAATACTACTTGAGATCTTATGCAGGTTACCACATTATATTATAAACCAATTCCTGATTTGAGCAATGAAATACTACTTGAGAATGATGGACTCAAAGCATTAGTAATCAGCACAGCTAAGAAAGGCAACGTAATCGACGATCTGAGCGATAAAATACTACGTGAGATCTTATGCAGGTTACCACATTATATCACTGCCCTCCGCTGCAAAACCGTCTCAAAACGCTGGCGGTCTTTAATCTCCGACCCCTCTTTTCCTGATCAAGGCTTCTCGACCAACCAAGAACAAGAACAGGAACAACAACAACCACAGACGTCCTTAAAGATGCATGATTATCATCTTATAACGGCTATCGTCGCACAACCTTCTTGCGAAAATCTACTCTTGTCTCCATCTTTTTCCCCACACCTCCTTCCAAAATCCTATGAAATCCATCGACTTTTAGAGACCTGGTTTTGTACACTAAACACGAAGGGTCAAAGGACGCAGGTCAGTACTACGTGAGCAATTTGTTAACCAAACAATGGATTACTCTTCCTCACTTTCCAATTATGAAACACCCTCATGGGCCGGTCTAGTTGGTCGAAGAATAGGGGAGGACTTAAGAGTTGTCGTGGTTCATTTCGTCTCTTCTAAACATGACTATGTCGAGCTTCCTTCGAAATTTAATAACCTGTTTATATACTTATTATCGAAGTCCAGGGAATGGAAAAGAATACAGGTTGAAGTCGCTAACAACGTTTTTGCCGGGTATGGTGGAATTTATAGTCCAAGTTTCACCAACACAATCGTTTGTAAGAGTATGGTCTGCTTTCATTGGTGGGAGTATTTTGGTGCCTTGAATCCATTCCAAGTGACTCCTAATTTTACCGAGACCTTGACGGCAATGGAGCTGACATCGCCTCCAGCACGTGGAGGAGAATTATTACTAGAAAGCGGTGGAAAATTGACAGCAATGAGTACTACGCTTTTCCTCTACTGGTCGAATGGAAATCACGGTGACATTAAGGTGGGATATAAATTTTTTGTGTGGAAACTTGATCTGAAACTCCTCGAGTCGATTGAAAATAGGAAAAATAATAATAATGTTGTTGAGTGGGAGCTTGTATCGGACCTTGAAGGTTCTGCTGCCGTTCAAGAATCATCGATAGAACAAGTCATTAGAGGTAATTTTGGATCCAAGTGCCTTAAAGCGTTCGACGTGCACCCAAATAAAGAGCACTTGGTATACTTAACAAGGTCGTGGATGAGTAATGGACATGATCGATCATTGTTCATTTGCAATACTAGGCTAAAAAGCTTGTAGGTTTTGCCACAATGGAGGCCGTGCTGTAATCGTTTTTTAGCTTGTCACAGCCTTCTCCAAGGTTGGCTGACGCCTATTTCAACTCTAGAGCATTATCCGTAAGAACAATTACTTCAGCGTAAATCGTCTCCTCAAAGCTACTGTATTAAGTATCCCGTAAAACGTCTCATCGATGTTACTGTATGAAGTATCCCTGATCAATTGTGTTTGATTAATAAGCGGAATTTGGTGCAATTGGTTACTTGTTGCATTTTATTTTTGCTAAATTAACAACATTACGAGACCAAAGTCTTTCTTTGTTGAGGGATCCAAAATCTGTATGATTTTAATTTAAAACTCTGTATTGTTTAAATCAACTCATTTCAATCACAAGTTGTCAGGTATAATGAGCGTTCATCATTGTTTAAATCCAAAAGTTCAGATAAAAAAGTTAAGAAAAAGTAAATTAGAACATAGCCTAAATGAGGAAAAAAAGACACATGTGAAGATTTGTTCGGGTCGGATCATTTGCCGGTGTAGTTGTAAAACGAATATTCAATTTCGGATTTGGCACCAATGCTCAAAATTCAATTCTCTACCGTGGTGCCAACTTTGAAAATTTGAATTTCGTTTAACTCGAGATACTTCTTATTTTGATAAGTAAAATTGAAAACAAAATATTTTAGTTGTATTACGCAAAATGTAGATTTAATATTTTCAAATTATGGTTTTAATGCGTTCAGATTACGTTTATTTATCGAAACAAACAAATAGTAGACAAAAGTATTCGCTGTTCGCCACATATTAAAAATTTACAAAGTTACATAATCTTATCATGGGATCTATAACTATAAACAAAGGTTCATGCAATAAATCTTTCGATACTAAACGTTACATTCCAAAACTACTACTGAATCGTATAGCATGCGCTACAAAACATTCTAAGACGACTTCTTAACAATGGTCGATACAAAAAAATCACATTTCGTGACTTCTCGTTTCATTGTAACGTCGTCAATCAACCAATAACATGTTATAATGACGTTTAACGAACCAGAATCGTGTTTTAGCGTCTTTCGTACATTGTTGACACATAATCTTTTAAAACCTTTTTCAAGTTGACACGTCAAAAGTCGATTCGATGGTCAAAGTCAGTTATGGTTCAACAAATTTTCGGGTTTTATTAGGTTGGTATTTAGATAAGTTGGGTCGGTTTTTCGTGTCTGGTCAACTAGTCACATAATCGGAAAAAGTCGACGCAATAATGAATCGAGAAGCCATCTAGACTTGGGGAACGGGTCAACCGCTTCGGGTTTGGTTCCGGTTTGTCGGCTTAAAATCGGGTTCGATTATTTTTGAGTTAGCTATTACAAATTTATTCATGGATAATAATCAGCTTGCAACAATAAATATTCGGGTCGAGTTATAGTGGCTCGGGTCAATTTGGGTTTCGAGTATGGAGTTCGAGTGTCGGATGGGTTATTCGGGTCGACAGCCACAAAATCTATCTCATACCCGAAGCCACCCGACCCGATAATGACCCCATTTAATAAATAATACTCATTAATAGCCTGTCCCAAATCCCAATAATGACCCGGCCCAACAAAAATTCAATCTGACCCGACAATTCTATTTGAATGACCTAACCCGACAATGACCTATTGTCCTGAACTCGAGCTATGAATCGGCCCGGTTGCAGTCACAATCCGATATGACCCAAACCCGTTGAGACCCAATCTGAATTCGACCGAATTAACTCGATTTCATCTCTACAACTGGATACTCAATTACGTACTCATATTCGGAAGTCGAAACTTTATGGGACTTAATAAGCCAAACTTTTGAAAATGACGGTTTATCCATAAACATATATGTTGGACAGATGCACAAGGATCCCTATAAATAGCCAAATACACAGTAGACATTAATAATTCAAGTAAGGAGATGTGAAGTAAATGTTCCGGAAAAGGAAGGAAAACCCAAGCATCTTCTTCTCATTTAAAAGAGAATTTTAGCCCAAATTTGTCATTTGTCACAAATATAATTATAATAAAACAAATATGTAAACAATTACACTATAAGTTGACAATAACAACGAAAATAAAATTACTGTAAAATGAACTATATTTAAATAAGAAATTAGATTCCGTGATACAATCATTTCGATTATCTACAATATTATAATTAAAGAAAACAAACTGTCTAGGTGGCTAGGCTAGGTAGTCGTACCGACAAATGGGACAACGACTATCGCCGTTGAACCATTGTACGATACACTTAGCGTGAAATTGGTGCCTACAAACCGGAAGAGTCATAAACTCTTCCCGGTCTATAAACGGATCCCCAGCGCACATTAGACAAAGACTATCTACCGTACCGAACTCGGCCTCGACTTCCCTATCAGCCGTGTAAACGCCTCTCGGGAAGTTCATGTATATCTCTTTGTCCAACTTACGTTGAACGTAAGTTGGAGGAAGAGACATAGTAGCCAGGGGTAGTGACGGTTGGACCGGGGGTAGTTGTGTATCGGGGTCACGTTGGTAATAGGTTTTATACATAAAATATAAAATAACCAATATTAGAAATAAAAAGCAACATAACAACATTGACCATCCGAGACGACGGATAGTGCGACCTGTGCTTGAAGATTGGTTCCCGCCAGAAAAATTACCGAAATCTTCCCCCAAACAGAATACTTCTAGAGAAAAAACACAAACTAGCAGGACGACCCAAAATATGTTAACTTGCATATTGTATTGTTTTTGAAATTTGCAGAAAGATCGATATTCGCTATGACAAACAAAGAAATGACATATATATATATATATATATATACTTATGATAGAGTGCAGCAAGCACAAGTCACTCTATATTAACATGTTTCCAATCTAACTTAAAACAGAAACAATTCTCTCATACGCACCACCATTCACCAATTTCTGTTAGTTGTGCATCCAACCATTACTAACAAACTTCATTAATAGAATGGATTGTAAATATGTGATTTGTAAATGCTTTACTCTATGTCTATTATATCGTTAATAAATTGTGTTGCTCTCCATTAATATTTGACATTACTTCTTATATACTTTTTTCCTTCTGGAAATATAGAATTTGGGGAAGATTTAATTTTAAAAGTGACTACTTGTCTGCCTAATTATTATAAATTACTAAGTAGAATCACGTGCTTCGCACGGTAAGTTTGTATATGTTACATGTATATCACTAATATTAAAACTATTATTTTTGTAAACACAGCATTATTAATTTATATATTCAACTAATAATATGATGAAATCTCTTAATTTTTAAATTTAGGACAATTACTAATTAACATGACAAAACTGATTTCATGTATTATTTGTGTCTCAAAATAACTGATTTTATATATTTCCTATAGAAAAATTGTTGTTTATTCATTCATGCAATTAATGACTCAATCAAGAGCTTTTATAAAACAAAAATGGGTATATAAAGGCTATATCTACTATTCAATGTACTTCTTTTGCCATTCCAATTTCAATCAAAAAAACAATTTACATTATTAGAACATATATAGACCTGACTT
>JAIUZE010066496.1:0-40027 GCA_022085475.1 Heliosperma pusillum | reverse complement strand
TCCTTAAGTTTCCTCTAGGAGAGTTCGATATAATTCTAGGTATTGATTGGTTAGCATTGTACCATGCTAGGTTCGAGTGTAGAGACCAAAAGATTTATTTAAAGAGTCCTTTAGGAGTTAGAATAACATATAAGGGATCTCATCCCCGAAAAGGTGTGTCTTTGATTTCTGCAATGAAATTGGTGAGTATGGTAAGAAAGGGTCACCAAGCATACTTGTGTATTGTGACTTCTTCAACTACCTCTTTGCCAAATATTGAAGATGTGCCTATAGTTCGTGAATTTGTTGATGTATTCCCTGAAGACTTGCCCGGGATCCCTCCCGAGCGTGATGTTGAGTTTTCCATTGATCTTGTACCTGGTTCCGGACCAATAGCCAAAGCTCCTTACCGTATGGCTCTAACCGAATTGAAAGAGTTAAGGAAGAAACTTGATGATATGATTGAAAAGTGTTTTATTCGACCAAGTGCCTCTCCTTGGGGTGCTCCCGTTCTCTTTGTGAAGAAGAAAGATGGTTCTATGAGGCTTTGTATTGATTACCGTGAATTGAACCGAATTACCATCAAGAATAGGTATCCTTTCCCGAGAATTGAAGATTTATTTGATCAACTAAAGGGTGCTTCTACTTTTTCCAAGATTGATTTAAGATCCGGTTATCACCAAATTCCCGTTTGTGATGCCGATATTCCGAAGACCGCTTTTAGTACAAGGTATGGTCATTATGAGTTCATGGTGATGCCATTTGGATTGACTAATGCTCCCGCTATTTTCATGGATCAAATGAACCGCACATTTAGTGAATATCTTGACAAGTGTGTGGTGGTGTTCATTGACGACATCCTTATTTTCTCCAAGACCGAATAAGAGCATGCTATTCATCTAAGGACTATTTTGGGTGTTCCTTGTCGTCAGAAGTGGTTTGCCAAATTCTCCAAGTGTGAATTTTGGGTACCTAAGGTGTCCTTTCTTGGGCATGTAATTTCTAAAGAAGGTGTAATGGTGGATCGTTCTAAAATAGAGGCCGTTGTTGATTGGAAGAGTCCGACCGATGTAAGAGAAGTCCGAAGTTTTCTTGGTTTAGCTGGTTATTACCATAGATTTGTCAAGGATTTCTCCAAGCTTGCTAGACCAATGACCCAATTGTTGAAGAAGGAAACCAAGTTCCTATGGAAAGAAGCTTGTGAAGCCGCTTTTCAAGAGTTAAAGAAAAGGTTGACTACCGCTCCGTTGTTGACTTTACCTGAAGATGGAGTAGACTTTGATGTCTATTGTGATGCTTCCAAGATGGGTTTGGGTTGTGTACTTATGCAAAGTAGGAAGGTAGTGGCTTATGCTTCGAGACAGTTGAGATTTCATGAAGTGAACTATCCTACTCATGATTTGGAATTGGCCGCCGTTTTTCATGCTTTGAAAGTATGGAGACACTACCTTATTGGTGTTCATTGTCGTATATTCACCGATAACAAATGTTTGAAGTACATATTTACTCAAAAAGAGTTGAATATGAGACAAAGAAGATGGTTGGAATTGGTGAATGATTATAATTTTGAGTTGTTGTACCATGAAGGGAAGGCAAATGTTGTTGCCGATGCTCTTAGTAGAAAATCTTCTCATGCATTGAATGCTATACGAGTTTTACCCGATGATCTTTATATTGAGTTTCGGAAGTTGAAGTTGGAATTCGTGGAACGTGGATTTGATTATGTTGGTGCTATGACTGCCGAACCTGTTTTCCTCCGTGAGATCCGCGAAAGCCAAGTTGATGATCTTACCTACAAGTCTATTCAAGCCAAACTTCTAGAAGGAAAAGCTAAAGATTTCAAGTTTGATGATAAAGGTGTCCTTCGATTCCATGACCGTTTGTTTGTTCCTAATGCTCTTGACTTGAGAAAGCGAGTTCTTGATGAAGCTCACCTTTTCCCTTATTCTATTTACCCCGGAGGTGATAAGATGTATAAAGATTTGAAGCTACAATTTTGGTGGCCGAATTTGAAAGGCGATGTTGTGTCTTATGTTGGAAGATGTCTTACTTGCCAACAAGTGAAAATTGAACACAAGAGGCCCGGTAGATTGCTACAAACTTTGGATATTCCACTATGGAAGTGGGAATCTATTTCTATGGATTTTTTCATGGCTTTTCCAAAGACCATTGGAAGTAAAGATGCCGTTTGGGTTGTTGTTGATCGCTTGACCAAGTGTGCTGGATTTATTCCGATCAAAGAGACTTGGAGTTTAGATCGACTAGCGAAAACCTATGTTGATGAGATTGTTAGATACCATGGTGTTCCCAAAGAGATTATATCCGACCGAGATCCGAGGTTTTGTTCGAGATTTTGGAAGGCTTTACAAGAAGCCATGGTGATGTGCATATTTTATATGCACATTTACACACTTATTCGCCCCCATTTCAGTCTTACTTATAGCTCATTTGAGCCGATTTATGGTCATATGGCCCGTATTTGCTACTTTGGTATGTTTAGTCCCCTATTTGCAGGTTAGACACATTCTAGGTGCGATCGAGAGCATATTTGGACATGCAAAGGACAAAGGACTATAGACCAGCCTTTCAATGAACAGAACAACTCGTTTCGGAAGCTCAGCAAGCAAACAAAACCCAAGAACCATCCCACACCGATCGGTGGGCCAGGACACCGATCGTCACACACTTCTTGAAGCCCACTCCGATTGGTTGGGCACTTGAGGGCCTCTCCACCGATCGTCCAGGACAAGCCCACTTACGTTTTCTACCTCTCTAATCTACTGGGCAAGCTATTGAGCAACGGGACCGAAGCTTTCCGAAGCCCAAGTCACTCAGAAGAAACATCAAAGCCCAAAAGAGAAAACCTAGCTCTATATGAAGGAGAAGTGAAGAGAGTGAGGAGGTATCTCTCGCTAGACGCAAGATCCCTTGTCATGGATCGAGTTTCCGCTCTAAAACACCATTTTAGATTATTGTTTTACATTTTAGTTGATTAGTTTTAAGTTTTCGTTTGTTTACAACATTATACCGATCGGCATAGCCTTATACCGCTCGGCATCCTCCTTGTTTTTGCCCTAATTCAGGTTCTGATTCAGTTTTATTTCGTTTTCTGTCATTTTCGTTCATGTTTGTACGTTTCTCGACCATGAATCTTGCCATACCATCCTCTGTCTTCTTGTTTTGCTTAATATCTATCACCATGAGTAGCTAAATTCCACACTAGGGTTAGGGACGAATCGATATTGACAAGGGCATTGACTTGTTGATTAAACTATTTTGCATAGCCTCTTTGTTTGTTTCATCGCGTTAGTTGATAGTGACGACTCTTAACTCACGCCGTAGTATAAGCCTATTGAGACCGACCAAGTAATATAGGCATAGACGACCAAACTCAAATAGGTGGTGGCTGTCGAGACCTACAAAGTAACATAGTTTACCACCCGAGACTTATACATTACCTTGACACCCATTTCCCGAGTCAACATTGATAGTCCCGTCATACCCTAGTTTCATTCTCTATTGAACTTACATTTCCTTTCATTTAGTATTTGTTAGTTTTTAAGCTTGACCTTTTGTTTATCATTTAGATTTTGCTTCTCTCTAAACTCAACCCCTCAAAATTGTAAACACCATAGAATTGAACACTAGACACCCTACATCCGTTAAACAATAGTCCTCCCTGTGAGTTCGACACCCGACTTACCACTAGCTTCATTAGCTAGTATTGTTGGCTTATAAATATTGTTTGATAGCAGTCCCGACGATAAACTGCACATCAAAATGGCGCCGTTGCCGGGGAGGCAATAGTTTCAAATTGATTTTTTAGGGTCTTTAGGTTCAGTTTTACCTCTACACCGATCGGTCAGACCCACTCCACCGATCGGTGCCCTTGCTTTCTGACTGTTTTCTCTAAGTTGTTATACACAGGAGACGTTCTGGGATCCTACTTACATTCGATCCTGAACCAAAAAGGACCCTGCGCAAGAATCAAAGACTTGCAGAGAGTATTAGTGAGCAATTGTCATCATCTTCATCATCACCCGCATCCACACCACCACGATCACCACCAAGAAGAATAATGCCGAAGCTTTCGGATGAAGGGCTGCCTACGGCTGCTCAAGTTCCAACTGGGACTCTCAAGCCGAACCTCACAGCTACCAAGTTCAAAATAGATCCATCATTTTACAACTTGGTTCGAAAAGAGCAATTCGGAGGAGGGATGAATGAAGACCCGGCTAGTCACATCAACAAATTTTGCGACTTGTGCGCAATGATTATCGATGAGGGTGTGACCCAAGACCAAATAAAACGAATGATGTTCCCGCATTCTTTGAAGGACAAGGCTTCATCTTGGCTGCAAACTCTTAGTGTGACAGAGAGCAACGCGTGGGATACACTTGTGCTAGCTTTCTACAGAAAATTCTTCCCTCCGGAGCGTACCGCTAACCTTAGGATGCAAATCACTGGGTTCAGACAAAAGGTGAATGAGTCTCTATATGACGCATGGGAAAGATTCAAGGGCCTAGAAAGGCAATGCCCTCATCATGGGTTTACTAAGGGGTACATCGCCATGACTTTCTACAACTCCCTCAATACAGACTCAAGGAGGATATTAGACTCCGCAGCAAATGGGAGGTTTGACTCGGTGGAGGTTGATGAAGCTAGGAATGTGATTGAGCAAATGGCTAATCATAGCATATCGTATGTACAATCATCCTACACTAGTGTTGCAGCAGTGAGTGGTGAGACATTTTTCCAGGATAGCGTGACATCATAAATTGCAGATTTGACAGCACAGCTAGCAAGTCTGAAGATGGACAACACTCCACCGATCGGCACACCCCTCCCACCGATCAGTGGAGTGCAGTCCTCGCCATTGCCTATGATCTGTAATGCATGTGGGTTATATGGGCACACGATCTACACATGTCAGGGCACTCAAGAGCAGGTTGCTGCATTCCATAACTATCAGCAAAGCTCTCCTTATGGTCATAGCTTTCAACAACCCTACAAGCAACCATATCAAGCTCAGTTTCATCAAGGCCCTCCACTGGGCAATACAAGCACCTCTAGTTCAGCCTATCAACATCCAAACAAGGCTGCATCCACATCGTCACCACAACCTTACAAGTCACCCACTGTTATTGACATGAATGATCTACGAAGCATGTTGCAAGGGGTTCTGAAAAGCCAAGAGCACCTTATTGCTCAAGTGGCTCAAATGGCTAAAAGTGACCAAGAAAAGTCTAGCGCCATCAAGAATTTGGAGATTCAAATAGCCCAGCTGGCCGCCTCGCAAGCTCAAAGGCAACAAGGCCAATTGCCTCCACAACCCAACCACCCAACTCACACTCTTAATGCTATTCATCTTCGGAGTGGAGTTAGCTATGACAGTCTTTACATGCCAAGGGTTGAAAAGCAGAAAGTCAGAGACAAGGGTGAACCAGAATATGAAACAGAAACAAGCAGGGGCAAAAGCGGAGCATTACACCGATCGGTGGACCCCACCACCGATCGTCATGGGGGTCTAACAGGTGCTGGAGAGAGCTCTGGGGAAAGTCTGGAGAAGGACTTGATAGCTGGAAATGCTGGAACTGAGGTTAAGCTGCCATTCCCGAGGCGTCTCAAGCAAAAGTCCCCTTTCGAGGAACAATTTGGAAAATTTAAAGAGGTACTTGCTAAACTTAATATTACTATTCCATTTCTTGATCTAGTTTTACAAGTACCTTCTTACACCAAGTTCCTCAAAGACCTCTTGAACCGGAAGAAAGCATTGCCCCAGGTAGAGACAATTGCTCTCACAGAAAGGTGTAATGCACCTCAACTGAGCAATTCTCCACCTAAACTAGGTGACCCCGGTAGTTTTAGCATCCCCTGCGTCATAGGCTCCCTTAATGTCAATAATGCCTTATGTGACTTAGGAGCTAGTGTTAGTGTCCTACCTCTGCCCCTAGCGAAGAAAATTGGTTTGACCCAATTTAAGGCATCGAATATGACTATTCAAATGGCGGATATGACCATTTCGCGACCACTAGGGGTACTAGAGGATGTCCCAGTATAGATTGGAGGGTTCTTTATACCAGTAGACTTTGTGGTGTTAGACATTCCCGAGGATGCTAACATCCCCATCATTTTAGGGAGACCCTTCTTACATACGACTGGCGCAATAATCGATGTTGGTAAACGAACTTTAACCTTTAAGGTGGGGGGTGAACTCCTTGTGTTTAAACCTTCAGCTACACCCCGTTCCCCCTTGGTTGTTCAGTATGATTCGTTGATTAAGGAACAGTACCAGCTAGTTCAGACCCCCACAGACCTGACACAGACCACCACAGGCCAGAACAAGGGCCAAAATGGCCAGAGCACACTCACACCGATCGGTGAGGTACCCCCCACCGATCGTCATACCACACTCTGATCGGTGGTAGGCCTGAAAACCCCTGTGAGCTGTGTTGTGGAGTCTAGCTGTGTTATTACTGATTTTATGGCTCCGTCTCACTATTCTGGAGACCCTGTGGAGTCTGCTTGCTCTGTCCCATCTTTCGTAGGTCGCAATTTGAGTAGCTATTCGAAAGGATTCGAGGGCAAGAGTTTGAGCGGAGAGCCGATGTATGGGATGCCGCGAAATTTCTGGCGAAATCAACCTTCTTATAGTACACCACGGCAACTCGCAGTCCTCCAAGATGATTTTGGAGACACTTCTGATGGAGGGTCATACAGCGACCCGATTATTTGACATATACTTAGACTTTGAGACATTTTTTTTTTTGTTTTTAGTTGGACTATTTTTCATTTTGAACAATTTTGTTTTTTTGGTCTGTTTTAGTTTTGGACAATTAGCAATTTGTAACTTTGAACATTGTGTGAGATGAGAGCGAGAGAGACATTTTTCCTCCTGTTTTGTAATGCTACAGGTAATGACCGAGCCGTCTAGCTGATGATAGCTCGGGATGGTGAGGACCTGTTCACCATTCACCGCCTTGCTTTGAACCGGTTTGGGGGAACTCTCACTCATTCTGTAAGTCTACCCTCTCCACTTTCACTCTCACCTGCATTCCCCATTCTCCTTTAACCACCTTTGCACCGATTTTCGTCAATTGAGGACAATGACGAGTTTGGTTTGGGGGAGGGTTTTGGTTGTGTGCTTCATATGTGCTTCATTCATATGTACTATAAGCAGTTGCATGTTCATACGTGAAAATAAAATTTTTAGAACTGTTTATGTGTGTGTATTGGTTTGAGATGTGCAAAACGACGATGAAGATATATACACTTAGCTTAATTCGTTTAAACTGTGGCCTAACCTATATGATACGACATATTGAGATTAGATTGGATTAACGAGTCTAACATGTCTAAATTGACTTGTTTGATGTGAATCTACTTTGTATCGAAATGCTTCTCAATGACGTACTGTAATTCTTAACCTGTATGCTCGTGCTTGATTCATAAGTGTGAATATTGACTCGTTGTAGTTTCCGAAGGTATGCACCCTAAGTCCGCGGACTGGGCATTCACTTAAATTTGAACGCCACTTAGCCAAATTGCCTTGATTCGTCCCTTTAGATGTAGGATCCACTCTTTATTGACCACGTTTCACAAAGACTATATTGATTACCTTGGTTACAACCTTACAAATTATGAACTACATCGTAAAAATATCCTACCCAGACTGTAATGGTTGCGTATAGGAGAGTTATGTCACGAAAACGTGTCAAATGAAGAAAAGGGCCTGATTTTTGAAGTTTTTGAGCTTATACCTATCGGTGTGGCCTAGTACACCGATCGGTGAAGGTAGTATGACTATCGGTGGGCCCCTGTTTTTGGCCTGTTTCAGTGTTTTATGAATGTCTGGAGAATAATTCAGCTTCATAGCAAGTTATACAGCAAGAATAGTGATTGAAAGTTGAGTTTCCAAACAATAAAGTGAAGTACTGAGATCTATTGTGAAGGTAGCAGTTCCAAAATGGTGCTATCAATACGTAAATGTGAATTCCTATTGTGTGAAGTGCAATTACCGTAGTTATGATAATGTCAAGAGATTCGAATTTTTGCCTATGATCGGTATTGGTTAATGTTATGGTCGTCTGGGTCTTTTCATTAGTGGTAGCGCAACCACCAGTTTTTTTGAGCCCCACACTCCCATCAAGTTAGCACGCACCCATCTTTCACCTATTGAACATAGCCCCATTACAACCTTGTGCCTAGCATACCTTGAGAACTTTTAGTACTACGAGTATTATTTACGAACTTGGATCATGTTATTGAGTGTGCTTGTTGAGTCTCTACTTTTGAGCTCTTTTGCAAGGTCTTGCGTTATTCATGAAGAACATTGAAATTTAGGCATGTATAAGACCTGTTTTGAAGGTCGACTCTTGTGAACTTGTTCTTATCTATTTGTCAAAGCCATAGTTTGGATGAACAGAAAGCAGCAGTGTCCAGAGTCGTTATCTCTTACCGTGGTCATTAAGTGTGCTTTGGTTTATGTTTACTTGAGGACAAGTAAAGGTTTGGTTTGGGGGAGTTTGATGTCCATATTTTATATGCACATTTACACACTTATTCGCCCCCATTTCAGTCTTACTTATAGCTCATTTGAGCCGATTTCATGTCATATGCCCCGTATTTGCTACTTTGGTATGTTTAGTCCCCTATTTGCAGGTTAGACACATTCTAGGTGCGATCGGGAGCATATTTGGACATGCAAAGGACAAAGGACTATAGACCAGCCTTTCAATGAACAGAACAACTCGTTTCGGAAGCTCAGCAAGCAAACAAAACCCAAGAACCAGCCCACACCGATCGGTGGGCCAGGACACCGATCGTCACACACTTCTTGAAGCCCACTCCGATCGGTGGGGCACTTGAGGGCCTCTCCACCGATCGCCAGGACAAGCCCACTTTCGTTTTCTACCTCTCTAATCTACTGGGCAAGCTATTGAGCAACGGGACCGAAGCTTTCTGAAGCCCAAGTCACTCAGAAGAAACATCGAAGCCCAAAAGAGAAAACCTAGCTCTATATGAAGGAGAAGTGAAGAGAGTGAGGAGGTATCTCTCCCTAGACGCAAGATCCCTTGTCACGGATCGAGTTTCCGCTCTAAAACACCATTTTAGATTATTGTTTTACATTTTAGTCGATTAGTTTTAAGTTTTTTTTCGTTTACAATACTATACCGATCGGCATAGCCTTATACCGATCGGCATCCTCCTTGTTTTTGCCCTAATTCAGGTTCTGATTCAGTTTTATTTTGTTTTCTGTCATTTTCGTTCATGTTTGTACGTTTCTCGACCATGAATCTTGCCATACCATCCTGTGTCTTCTTGTTTTGCTTAATATCTATCACCATGAGTAGCTAAATTCCACACTAGGGTTAGGGACGAATCGATATTGACAAGGGCATTGACTTGTTGATTAAACTGTTTTGCATAGCCTCTTTGTTTGTTTCATCGCGTTAGTTGATAGTGACGACTCTTGACTCACGCCGTAGTATAAGCCTATTGAGACCGACCAAGTAATATAGGCATAGACGACCAAACTCAAATAGGTGGTGGCTGTCGAGATCTACAAAGTAACATAGTTTACCACCCGAGACTTATACATTACCTTGACACCCATTTCCCGAGTCAACATTGATAGTCCCGTCATACCCTAGTTTCATTCTCTATTGAACTTACATTTCCTTTCATTTAGTATTTTTAGTTTTTAAGCTTGACCTTTTGTTTATCATTTAGATTTTGTTTCTCTCTAAACTCAACCCCACAAAACTGTAAACACCATAGAATTGAACACTAGACACCCTACATCCGTTAAACAATAGTCCTCCCTGTGAATTCGACACCCGACTTACCACTAGCTTCATTAGCTAGTATTGTTGGGTTATAAATATTGTTTGATAGCCGTCCCGACGATAAAGTGCACATCACATGGGTAGTAAATTGTTGATGAGTACCGCATTTCATGCCGCTACCGATGGTCAGACCGAGAGGACTATCCAGACTTTAGAAGACTTGCTTAGGGCTTGTGCACTCGACTTCCAATCTAGTTGGGAAAAGAGTCTACCGTTGGTGGAGTTTTCTTACAACAATAGTTATCATGCCTCGATCAAGATGGAAGAAAATGTCGAAGTCCTATATGTTGGAATCAATTGAGTGATGTTCGTGACTTAGGTCCCGACGTTATTGTTGAAACCATTGATCATGTGAAGGTCATTCGTGATAGAATGAAAGCCGCTCAAGACCGTCAAAAGTCTTATGCCGATGTCCGAAGAAGACCGTTAGAATTTGAAGTTGGAGATAAGGTGTTCTAGAAGGTATCTCCGATGTAGGGTGTTAAAAGGTTTGGTGTTAAGGGTAAATTGAGCCTCAAATACATTGGACCCTTTGATATTGTGAAAAGGATTGGTGCCGTTGCTTACAAGTTGGACTTACCCCCGAATTTGGCTAAAGTTCATGATGTATTCCATGTTTCTCAATTGAGAAAGTACGTTAGTAATCCAAGCCATGTCTTTCAAATGGAAATGCCCGAGCTTGAACCGAATTTGTCCTTTGAAGAGAAGTCGATCCGCATCCTAGATCGCAAGGATAAGAAGTTGAGAAGTAAAGTGGTTCCTTTAGTGAAAATCTTGTGGAGATGTGCCAATGTTGAAGATGAAACGTGGGAAACGGAAGCTTCTATGCGTAGTAAATATCCAAGCCTATTCGTTTAAGGTATCTTTCTTTCGCTCAAGTTTCAAGGGCGAAACATTTTAAAAGGTGGGGTGATTGTAACACCCGCAAATGTACCCTATGTTTATAGTAAAAATATTATACGGATACTTTTCAGCGAAATTTAGGTTTAGTTTAGAATTAAATTTCCCGTGTCTCATTTAGAATTTCCGAGTTCGTTTTCGGACTTTATGCGAGATTCCGAGTAAGTTATGTCTTAAGACGTTTTTGGGCTTTTTCTCATGTTTTCCACTTACTCCTTCATATACTCCCTCATAACCCTAACTCCCTCACATTCACTCTTCTTCTTCCACACCAAGTAAACACCAAAAACCCTAGCCTCCATATTTGCTCAATTTAATATCGATTCTATTCCTTCGTTTCTCGCTCACATTCATTAAAGTTCGTCTTACTCTTTCCGTCTCATCGTCCTCTATCCGTATTGGTAATAAAGTTACCGTCTTTCTCGCTTTTCAATTTATCCGTCTTTCTCAAAGGTGAATTATATTTATCTTTTATTATCTAATTGTAGGTGGTGACCTCCAAGACCCTGACAAAGACTACTTCTTGATAGAAGAGGACATCGACGCGGATTGAAGACGTGATAAGGTAACGATGAAGGGTTACTCGATATCATTTACGTGTTGTAATGTGTTTTCTATGTTAGAAATCGTATTTAGAATAAGTTAGTAATCATAGGAATTGTGTTGTTGATGATGGTTGTTGTTAGTTGATAATTGATATGAGATTTGATGGTTTGTGATGATAAATGATGATTGTTGTATGTTGAACCTTAGTGAAAATTGGGATTTTTCGTGTATAAAGGAATGCGTGCCTGAGACCAGGACGCTGGCAGCGTTGCCTGGTGTTGGCAGCGTTTCATGCCGCCCTGACTTTCCTTGACCCTTTGGACTTAGTTTTCTTGCATTGATGATTTGTTTGTAGCCCACTCTAAATTGTCGGGTTTGGGTCTCGGGTCTCGAGTGTTTGACTTTGACTTTTGTTGACTTTCGGTTTTGACTTTAAATATTAATGTTTCGAATATATGATAATCCCTTCGCTTGTATCGCATGTTTTGTGACAGGTTTTGGTATGTCCCACTTGAGTCGGTTTTTACCAATATTAGGGTTTGAATACTAATTTTCTATGTGCTTTGTACTCTCAATCCCTTGGCTACCTCCACGTTCGTAAGGCTGGAATGTCGGAATGGGAAGTGTATCCTTACTGCTTAATTGCATGTGTTAGTGGGTATATGACGACGTTGTTGGGGGGCGAACGCTTTGCGTTGATCGACCCGGGCGTCAAATGTGGTATACTTGTGAGGTGGTGTCATTGCATGTAGCGTACCGCTTGTTATGATGCTTGTGCTCTTTTCCGCCTCTTTCGTGAATGTCGACCGAATTCGGGGTACTCGGCGTCTATGATTGGTCGAGTCTTGGATGCGAAATGTTTATCGCATGTCGAATCGGAAAATGTTATTCCGAGAGTCTGGCCATGTTTAGACTATGATCGGATATTTATATCGTCGTCCTACCGGAGGAAATTAGTCTACATATACGAAATGTTAATCGTGTATGCGTTCAGGGAAATGTTTATCCCGTGGATGCGATTTTAATCATACTTGCCATGTACACGGTGCTAGTGCGTGTCATTTACCGTGAGAGATGACGTCAACATATTGTACGTTTGGTTGGATGATTATATGATTGATTATTCATGATATTTGGATGACTTGGCATGGTTTGTTTGTCGAGTCTCAATCTTATTAAACTTCTGCCGCTAACGGTGAGATGCAAGCCGTAGTGAGTGTATGGTTGCCTAAGAGTGTCATCCCCGAGTCTTTCTATAATATGATGGTTACGACTTTGTACTTCATGTATCGATATTCTTATATATTGATTTACCTATTTATCCTTCTCGTATTTCACATGTATATCTATATATGCATGCTTCTACTTTTGTATTTCCGTTTATGTACGTTTAATGTGATATGGCTGGGAGAACCCGGAGTTACTCCCCACTGACTGTGGCGTTCATGTTTTTCATGGATGAACAGGTTGCTTGATTGGATGGCTTTTTGCTTGTGGTATTTTGGGGTTCGGGTGTGATCTAGCGGGCGTTGGCCTGGATGAATCACATCTAGACGGTTTTTAGCTAGTTGCTAATAACTTTGTTACTTGATCACATTTTGAGAGACTACGTCTCTTTGTAGTATATTCTATTTTAGTTTGTATTTATTTGACATTCCTCGTATTTCTATCTTGCATGTAAAAAGTTTTAAAAACAACGTATTTTCCGCTATATAAATCACATGCTTGTTATGTTTTATTTCCGCATTCGCGAGGGTTGTCACAGACCTAGCTATAGGAAAGCCAGAGTTTAAAAAGTCAGGAAACGGCAAGAGTGGGCCTGGTGAGACCAGTGGCTCACAAGGCAAGGCAAAGAGCAAGGACAGTAACATGGAGTGCCACCATTGCCACAAGACTAGGCATTGGAGGAGGAACTGTCCCGTGTACCGTGAGGACATAAAAGCAGGCCCCGTCACTCCTGTTGGTATGTCATCTTTTATTCATATGATTGAGATTAACCATGCAAGTTTCGCAACTTGGGTACTTGATACAGATTGAGATTAAACATCACACCTGTCGCAAAGGGTGATGTGGACCTGCGAGTGGGAAATGGAGCAAGAGTTGCTGCAGTTTCAGTGGGAACATATGTAATCCAACTCCCGAGTGGTTTTGAGTTATATTTATATAACTGTTGCTATGTACCCAGTTTATCTAAGAACATTATTTTTGTTTCCGTACTAGATAAAGACGGTTTTTCATTTTCAATAAAAGACAATAGCTGTATTTTCTCTTTTAATGAAATGATTTATGGCAAAGCAGTTTCCATGAATGGAATTTATATCTTAGATCAAACCACAGACATATTGCATGTGAATAAGAAGAAATTAAAGGTTGGTGACAAAGATCAAACTTATCTATGGCACTGCCGTATGGGACACATAAATGAGAAACGTGTAAAGAAGCTCATTGACAATGGGACTATCTCCCCAGTTGATTACGAATCATTTGGCACGTGTGAATCATGTCTTATCGGTAAAATGACTCGAATTTCCTTCAAAGGTGTTGGAATGCGCGCTAGTGACCTATTAGGACTAATACATACTGATGTATGTGGACCTATGTCAATAAACGCAAGAGACGGCTATAGATATTTTATCACTTTCACGGATGATTTGAGTAGATACGGATATGTCTACTTAATGAAACATAAAAGTGAGTCCTTTGAAAAGTTCAAGGAATACCAGAATAAGGTTGAAAACCAACTGGGAAGAAAGATTAAAGCACTTCGTTCGGATCGTGGTGGCGAATATCTTTCAAATGAGTTTGATCAACACCTTAAAGACTGTGGTGTAGTATTACAGTTAACTCCACCTGGAACACCTCAATTAAATGGTGTGTCCGAACGGAGAAATCGAACATTACTTGATATGGTTCGATCCATGATGAGTCACACGGTAGTACCTGATTTATTATGGGGTTATGCTCTTTTGTCAGCTGCTCTTATACTTAACCGAAGTCCGTCTAAAGCTCAAGACTCCATATGAGTTATGGAAGGGAACGGTCCCGAACTTGTCCTTTATTCGGGTTTGGGGCTGCGAAGCTTATGTCAAGTGGAGACACGAGGATAAGCTCGGCCCGCGATCGGTCAAGACATACTTGATTGGTTATCCAAAAGGAATGTTTGGTCATTACTTCTATTCGCCTACCGAACAACGAGTTTTTGTGGCGGCTAGTGCGAAGTTCTTAGAGAAAGAGTTTCTCGAGAATAAGTCAAGTAATAGAACCTTCGATCTATCGGAGATTCAAGAACCAACAACCGAGCAACCAATGGAGGAAGAGGTTCGTTCAACTTCTGCTACAGTTAACATCCCTATGGAACCTAGGAGGTCGGGTCGAGTCTCCATTCCTCCAGACAGATACATTGGTATGGTCGAGGAGAATGGGAGAGATAATGTTTTACTCCTAGAGAGTAACGAACCTGCTACCTATAAAGGTGCCATGACCTGTTCCGACTATAAGCTATGGCTTGAAGCCATGCAATCCATGATGGACTCCATGTATGAGAATGATGTATGGGATCTAGTTGATTTGCCTGATAAGGTACGGCCTCTTCAGTGCAAATGGATTTATAAGATAAAGCATTCCATAGAAGGACAACCAGACACCTATAAGGCACGACTAGTGGCAAAAGGTTTCACTCAAGTGCAAGGATTGCTTTATGGTGAAATTTTTGCACCCGTAGTTATGTTGCGTTCCATTCGGATAATCTTAGCGATTGCCGCTTTTCATGACTATTAAATTTGGCAGATGGATGTGAAAACCGCCTTCTTAAACGGTTATTTGAAGGAGGAATTGTACTTGGTACAACCCGAAGGTTTCATTGATCCTAAAAATCCTAAGAAAGTTTGCAAGCTTAAGCGTTCCATTTATGGACTTAAACAAGCTTCTCGGAGTTAGAATCATCGTTTCGACCAGGTGATAAAAGAGAATGGTTTCACTCGATCGGTCGAGGAACCATGCTTGTATGTCAAGTCGAGTAGGAGTAAGATTGTCTTCTTACTATTGTATGTTGATGACATACTCTTGATTGGGAATGACATCCCTCTCTTAGCTTCGGTAAAAGTATGGTTAAAGAACCATTTCCAGATGAAAGATCTGGGTGAGGCACAACGCATACTGGGAATCCGTATCTATAGAGATAGATCACGACGGATGTTCTCACTCAGTCAGGAGTCTTATAAAGATAAGATTCTTAAGAGGTTCAGCATGACCAACTCCAAGAAGGGGAACCTTCCAATGATTTCTGGGATGCATTTGAGTAAGCTCAGGCACCCAAGACATCGGAAGAGGTTGAGCGCTTGAGTCGTGTTCCTTATGCATCAACTATAGGATCGATCATGTATGCCATGATATGCACACGTCTGGACGTGGCATATGCATTGAGTATGACGAGTCGGTACCAAGGCAATCCAGGTGAAACACACTGGATGGCTGTCAAAAACATCCTTAAGTACTTACGAAGGACTAAGGATTGGGTATTGACTTATGGAGGAGACACTGAGCTATGCGCAATCGGTTACGCAAATGCTAGCTTCCAAACAGATCGAGATGACTCGAAATCTCAGTCTAGATTCGTCTTTACTCTTAATGGCGCTGCGGTCAGTTGAAAAAGCTCCAAACAGAGTGTTATAGCAGATTCTACAACTGAGTCCGAGTACTATGTCGCTTTAGAAGCTGCAAAGGAAGCTATATGGATGCGTCAGTTCTTACAATGAATAACCGTAGTTCCTAGTTTGAATGACCCTATCACCATCTATTGTGATAATAGAGGTGCCATCTTCCAGGCTAAGGAGCCTAAGTCCAGCAACAAGTCGATACATGTACTTCGGAAGGCTCACATGATCCGAGATTACGTGGAGCAAAAAGAGATAGTGATTGACAAGATTGCTTCGGATGACAACATCGCAGACCCTCTCACTAAACCGTTAAAATATGATAAGCATAAAGGGCACGTTATTTCCATGGGAATTAAACGTGTTCCTGAGTTGTAGTAGCTGTTTTATGTGGATTAGATAAATGTATCTTTTTCATGCACTATTTATAACATCATCGTATTGCTTCATATTTTGTTTTTCATGTGGATTGTACGACAACATTGAACGCCACAAAGTGAACTGATTACATTATAATTGTTTTGGTCCGTAATCGCCTACATGAGTTGATAACTCTGGCAATTATACTGTGAAGTTGATTGATGGTGGGTTCAATGAGCCATAAGTCAAACGGTTGACTGATCGATCACAGATACGAGTTATAAAGATACCTCGTAGGACATCGGGACAACGTTATGTAGTCCTAAATGTTTCTAAACATTCGGTGCCAGGTCGTGGATAGGACGTCCATAGTGTTCCTAAGAGTCGATTCTTTTTACTATCGACTGTCTCTTGAAATTAAGGCAGTTTTTGGGTGACTTTTTTTTTCTTTCTCATGGTCGACCGTAACAGGAGGCTAAGTAGATTTTTACTGGGTCATTTCATATTGTGCTTGTATCTGCAGGATTCGAGTTGAGGAAAATATCCAACCTTTATCAGGTTTTGTTATTTCTCAGGGCCACTCGAGGAGTTGTAACTGAAAGGCATGGCCATGCTCGAATAATGATTCGTTTATCAGTTAAGTTACTCTCTAGTCGGGAAAACCACTCTTGATACTGATCGCTTGTAACATGCGACCTTTGTAAATACGGACTTTGCAAATTGTTTTATATTGAGTGGGAGAAATTTATGGATATGAGAATCAGGTTATCGCACATACACTTGTAAGGACAAGTGGGAGATTGTTGGAGCTAGTGTCCTTCACAGTTAGTGTGATAACATGAATAAATATCTTACAGGTTCACAGGGTATACTTAGTATTCTTATCAGTTGATTAACGTTTATCGATAACGGTTGGCTTGCTAGGAGTTTGACGTTATTGTCATTTTAATGGCGGTGATCAACTGGTCCCTAAAAGTCAAACCTAAAGGATGCGTCCGAGAGATGTGATTATATGAATAATATAATCATGCTGATGCCTTATTATATGACTAAAAGGTTAGTCGATGTATATGACTAAAAGGTTAGTCAATATAATGATGATACGATTATTTAATAACGATTAAATAATATTAGCTGAGACGAATTAAATGTAATTCGTAATTGAATATAAACCGTTATATTTAATCAATGTATATAATATAAGCTTAAACGAATTAAATTGTTAATTCGTAATTAAACATAATATGTTATATGTAATTAGCAAATTATAAATATACGGATATTTATAGTTGACGTATATATTATATTACATGCTAATATAATCGAAAAACGTAGGAAAAAAAAGTCTTTTCTTCTCTTAGTTTTTCGGTTAATAGGAGATAAAAATAAGGGAAAAAGATCTCCTATTATTCTCTTATGGTAACTAGGTCAAAACCCTAATTACAAGAGTAGTAAAAAGAGGAGAGACTCCTCCTTCTACTACCTGAGGGGAACGGCCGAATAGAGCAAGAAGAACAACAAGAAAAATTCTGATTTTTCTCTCTAATTCTCTCTATCATTCATCATCACAAAAGAAAATTAGCAGTAACTTTTCTCGAAAATTCTAGCACAAGCAAGGCATATCTCGGAGCATCTTGGGTGCAACAATTAAGAGAATATCTATTTCGATATTGTTCATAGGCCAAATTTGCTAAGACCAAAGGTTAATTCTAGATTCATTATAATTTTATATTATGCAATTCATTTATGACTCGTAATTCATATACTATAGTTTCGTTATAATCCGTAATTAATGACGAAATATACCGATATTTCCTACAACACCCCATCGCTCCGACATTCCAGTCTAACGAGGATATGGTGTAGCCGTGAAATGAGAGTTCAAAGCACTCAACAAGTAGAGCTCAACTCAAATACATAAGGTAGATCCGACTCAAGAGGGGACATATCAAAACCGTCACAAAACATGTGATATAAGCATGTGAGATATCATACATTCTAAACATGAATATTTAATGTTATTACGTAAGTTTATAAGATAAACAAACCATACAAACTATTACATGTGAGGAAATAAGGAAAAGAAATGAGAACAAGCTATAGGGGGCGCCAGCCGGTAAGGGGGATCGGCCGTCAGCTACCCGGCTGGGAACGCAAGCCAAAAGAAAAGAAAGAAGGAAAAATAGGGAAGGGTGAAGGGGGAGTCTCAGCCGGTCGGCCGGCTGAGACTCGCATGCTAACAAAAAATAAACCAACTCATCAGGTGTTCCCAGCCGGTCGGCCGGCTGGGACTTACGCCTCATCAAATTTCCACGAAACAACCATTTCACTTCTGACTTGCCCCAGCCGGTCGACTGACCGGTCGGCCGACTAGGACTACAAGCACGAGATTTCGGCAACAACAATCAACCAATCCAAATTTCCATGGTTACTTATCCAATTACAACAATATTTACTAGCATCAAACCATATTGAATGTACATTAATCATCATCAATCATTGAATAAACATCAATTAAAGCAAAACTAACACATATTTAATGCCCAACACAAGTTCCAACATATTAAATGAGCATAATTAATCACTTGAACACTACTTAGCATATAATTAGTGAAATAAAACATGAATGGTGGAATTCACACATGTGAAAGGCAACAAGTAGGTTTCCACATAAAATTCAAACAAAGATTGTATCTTTCTCTACTAAAACAACAATTAAAGCATTAAAAACGTAAATTGATATCGAGTAACCCTTCACCGTTACCTTTTTGCGTCTTCACTAATCTTCTTCTTCTTCCTCCACTAGAAAATAGTCTCGGTCTGGATCTTGGAGTTCTCCTCCTAAAAATTTGACACAAAAGATGAATATTTTCACCTTGGAAAAATATGAGAAAACGGAAATGAGAAAGACTAGGCTTTTCTTACCTTACTAGAAAGAGAAGAAGAAAAGAATGAGAATAGGCTAAGAATCAATGAATTTGAATGAGAAATGAATGAGTTATGGTAGGATTTAGGTCGGGTTTAGTGTGTTTGTGGGAGGTTAAAGAGAGTGAATAGTACTCTGAAAAGTTGAGTGGAAAATGGGTAGGGTAAGGGTTAGGTTGGGCGAGTGGAATGGGTGAGAAAGGCCCAACATATGGACTAAGGTGTAACCCACCCGAAATTCCGAGTAGAGTCCGAATACGGGCTCGATTTGCTAAATTAGACACGGAAAACTAAGTTTTATTCTAAATCTAAAATTAAGCTAATTATTATTAATATAATATTATTAAATTATAACGGCTAAGATTACGGGTGTTACAATCACCCCACCTTTTAAAAAGTTTCGCCCTCGAAACTTGAGCGAAAGAAGGATACCTTAATCGAATAGGCTTGGATACTTAGCACGCATGGTAGCTTCCGGTTCCCACGTCTTTTCCTCAACATTACCACATCTCCACAAGACCTTCACTAGAGGCACCACCCTGCTTCTCAAATTTTTGTCTTTGCGATCTAGAATGCGGATTGGCTTCTCTTCAAAGGACAAGTTCGGTTCGAGCTCGGGAATTTTGGCTTGAAGAACATGGCTTGGGTCACTAATGTACTTCCTCAATTGACAAACATGGAAAACATCATGAACTTTGCCCAAATTCGGGGGCAAGTCCAACTTGTAAGCTACGGCACCAACTCTTTTCACAATGTGACAACACCAAATTATGTCGTGTCTAGTAGCATTTTTTAGAGTCTTTCGTTTTACTTTTTACGGGTCATTAGCATTATTTTATGTTAACTTTAGTTTTAGTATTTATGTTATTATTTAGTAATTTGAGTCAATGAAAGTCAAACCCGAAACCCGAGACCCAAAAACCCGGAAATTGGAGTGGGCTAGCAATGAATCATCAAGGCAAGAAGAGCAAACCCAATAGGTCAATGGAAGTCAAGGCGGGGCCAAAAAGTCCATGGGTCAACGAAATTCAAGAAGGAAAGCAAAGGAAAATCTGGCCGCATACGACGCAGCCTGCGTCATCACGACGCAGCCTGCGTCGTAGGACGCAGCCTGCGTCCTTTCTCAGCACGGGATTTCTTCATTTCTTCGTCTTGTCTTTTGGAAGCCCACCTTTCAAGGCCCCTAGGTTTGCGGACCAAGGGTATTTAAGCAGAAAACTGAAGAGAGAGAAGGGAGCAAGCATACAACATTGAACATCATATTTTTCCTTAGAAATTCTCTACTTTGTTCTTCAACTTTGGCTCTTGTAATTGGTTTTATTTAGAAATTGGTTGTAATATGAAGACTATGGGTAGCTAATCCTTTCTTTACTTGGTGTAATTTGAACAAGTTCACACCTTTAGCATTGTATGACTCTATAATCCTCTTCTTCTTTATTTAATGCAATTTGTTTATGTTAATCTTTTATGTTGAGTGAATGAATGTTTGGTTTGACTAGCTTGACATTTTGTTTACTTTATAAATGCTTGTTCTTGGTAGGAATTGTCACCCTATGCTTGAATGTGTGAAGTAGACTTGAAAGGCTTCACCTTTGGTTTAAAAGTTTGAGTCTTTTGAGAAATAAATTGTATGTTGTGTGATTTTTACATGGTTTAATGTTGAATTGCATAATTCTAGCTTAATCCTTTGGTTGAATGCTTAAAGCTTACTCCTTTGTTTATGCTTATGTTTTAATAAGTGTGGATTTAGTTGTAAAGGGTCAATTTTGGGTGGTTTAATTCATGTTGACTATTTCTTAGGAGATGGTATTAGATAAATGAGAAGAGAGGAAGAAAGGAAGAAAGGAGTCATCTTTGCTAATTGTTGTGTTACTTGGGATAATTACACTAAGTATTTTCTCACATATTTGATTACTTGCATTGAAGGTGTTTGTGCTAGTGCCTAAACTAGATTTTCATATTTCATGTTAACTCATCTTTTTATCCAAACTCCCCCAATTATGTTTTCCCACATGTGTCCCCATTGTGAATATCATAGTTTGTAATTAAATTAAGTCTTTGTTTTAATTAGTGTCTTAATTAGTAATTAGTGCCTTAATTTGTGATTAGAGTCGTTAGTTTTGATAATTGATATTTTGCAAGAGTCTAGATTAGATTATTTTTAGCTAATACCGCTTTCCCTTGGGTTCGATTCTTTTCTTACCCTTACTACCCTTTTTATTTAGGTTGGTTTGAGTCTAGATTCGGTTTTATAAATTGTTATTTGGCCTAGCTAATTTGCGGAATTAACGACACCGTGTTTTAGCCACGTCAAATTTGGCGCCGTTGCCGGGGAAGGCAATATAGCTAAATATCAAATTGAAACTCTTGTTAGTGTCATACTTTGTTTAGATTGTTTTTCAAATATTTCTTTTTGTATTGTTTGTAGGTTACTTGGTGTTGAAGTTACTAATTGTGTGGTTGAGTTGTTTTTAAAAGTTTATGCCTAGGTCACAAGAGGGACTTGGTGACCAAGACATTGACCCATCCTCAAGTAGCATATCCAATTGGTTGTTTTCGAATCCCCTCTATAGGAGACCCTTTTGGAGGGAGCCTAGTGAAGAGGAGTTGGAGAACAATATTTTTCAAGAACAACAAGAGCAAGTGTTTGAGTCACCTCCTAGGATTCCATCCCCGTTGAACATCCTCTACCCTCCCAATATGGATGATAATAGAACGATTGGTGAGATCCGGGCAAGAAACTATGAGGAGCAACCGCTATGTATCGCATACCCTCCCATGGGGGATGTAAACTTCGAGCTCAAGGGGTTCTTTGTCCATAACTTGCCTAGATTCCACGGAATGGTGGGAAATGACCCCAATAGGCACTTGGCCGAATTCCACATGATTTGCCAAGGGGCCATTCCCCAAGGAGTGACCGAAGACCAATTTAAGCTTAGGGCATTTCCGTTCTCTCTACAAGATGCCGCTAAGGAATGGTTATTTTGTCTTCCGGCCCATTCCGTCACCACTTGGGTGGGTTTGAAGAAGAAATTTCTTGAGAAATATTACCCGGATTCGAGGCATAATCACTCAAAGAAGCTCATCACTACCATTGAGCAAGACATGGGGGAAGCCCTTTATGACTATTGGGAGCGTTTCAAAAGCCTTGTAGCGAGATGCCCATATCATGGGATGTCGGGGGACGATTTATTGACGGCCTTCAATGAAGGGTTGTGCCAAAACGACCAACGGATGATCATTGCCGCCACCGGAGGTGGAATTGATACACTTAATGTGGCCGAGGCGAACAACATTATTGCGAAGTTGGCAATGAACACAAGAAGCTACGGGAGGAAGAATGAAAGGGGAGGAAGCTCTAGAAATGTATCTTCCATGGAAGATCCTTATGCCTCTCAAAATCACAAAATCATGCAAGAGATGGGTGAGCTTAAAAGCATGGTGTCCAACTTGGTTGTCAACAAAAGTAGCTCATTTTCTCAACACCCCGAATCACTTGAATGTTCATATTGTGAAGGTGACCATGCTACAAATACATGTTACATCATGATTGAGCAAGGAGCCACTATGGAGAGTTTCAATGCCATGGGGTATGGGAATTACAATGCTAGAAACCCAAGTGGTGGAGGAATGTATAACCAAGTGGGAAACCGTGATCTTTTGGGGTGGGGAGGTGACAAGTCAAAGAGTTTTGAAAATGGCCAATTCAATCACTTGAGAGCCCAAAATCCAACCCAAAACCGAAACTCTAATTTCAACCAAAATCCCCAAATAAATTTCAACAACCCAAGACCCAACAACTCAAATTTTCCAAATAATTCTCAATCCCAAAGACAACCAAACCAAGGTCCCAATCAAGGGAATTCTTCTTCTCAAGGGAACTTGAGTGACATCTTGCAAACACTCCTTGCCAATCAAGAGAAAGATTGGGAGGAGGCAAGGAGGGATGGAGAGGAAGCAAGGAAGGATAAGGAGGCTAACAACCTTAGGGTGAGTAACATGGAAACCCAACTATCCCAAATGGCCTCAAATTTGTCAAAATCCCAAGCCTCAAGCTCCACAAGATTCCCATCTCAAACCATTCCACCACCTAGGGAAAATGCTAGTGCCATGACCTTGAGGGGAGGCAAAGAGTTGGAAGTAAACCCCCTTGGGAAAGGAAAGGAAAAGATGAAGAATATAGAGATGGAAACCTTGGAGATTGAAGACCAAGGAGAATTAGTTGTTGGTCATGAAGAGATATCGAAGAATGAAAAAGGGGCATCCACAAGCAAGGACCCCAAGGGAGACACTTCAAGGAATGGCAAGGACACTATTGAAGATGATGAAGTGGAGGAGTACATACCGGAAGTGGAGGAGTACCCCGGGCATGTTCACCATCCCTTGCACTATTGGGGGAAAAAGTTTTAAACGTGCCATGCTAGACCTTGGGGCTTCTATAAACGTCATGCCTCTATCTATCTATGAGACCCTAGGCTTAGGACCTTTGTCTAAGACCAGGGTAGTCATTCAATTAGCCGATAGGTCTAGTGTTTACCCCAAGGGCATGGTAGAGGATGTACTAGTGGAAGTCGATAATCTTGTCTTCCCGGCGGATTTCTACGTCTTAGATATGGAATCTAGCTCTAGTGTCACCCCTCTCCTTCTTGGTAGGCCGTTTGTGAAAACTTCAAATACCAAGATCGATGTTTCAAACGGGTGCTTGACTATGGAGTTTGAAGGGAAAAGATTAACTTACAATATATATGACTCCATGAGGCACCGAGTGACCATCAATCTTGTTTCTTTTTGGATATCTTTGAGCCAATAGTGAATCAAATGTATAAATTTTGTGATAGAGACCCACTCGAGGTAGCTTTAACTAACCACATGGAAGAGGAAGGTTTGCGTTTGTTGTTGGCCTTTGATGTGCAGGAATGTCTTGAAGACTTGGAAAGGGAGGAGCCCATAGAAACATATGAGGAGCTCAACATCATAGAAATGCTGAAAACAGGGCAAACCAGTGCTCAACGCAGCCAGCGTCGCACGACGCAGCCTGCGTCACTGGACGCAGCCTGCGTCCTGAGCTGGCGAACCTTCCCGAGCTGTTTGCTTTGAGTATTCCACTCCACAAGCCCCTCCCTTCCATAATCCAACTCCGAAGGTCGAGTTGAAGACCCTCCCAAGCCATTTGAAGTACATCTTTCTAGGGGACAAGAACACCCTACCACTTATCATTTCAAGCACACTCACCGAGGACCAAGAAGACAAATTGGTATCACTACTTCAAAAGCATAAGGAAACATTTGGGCGGAGCATAGCGAACCTAAAGGGGATAAGCCCGGTGACTTGCATGCATAAGATACGGCTTGAAGTGGATGCCAAACCGGTCCGACAACCCCAAAGGAGGCTCAATCCACCCATGGCGGAGGTAGTGCAAGAAGAGGTAATTAAGCTATTGCAAATGGGTATCATTTTCCCTATTTCCGACTCTCGTTGGGTTAGCCCAACTCAAGTCGTACCCAAAAAGGGAGGAGTGACGGTAGTCAAGAATGCACAAGGAGACTTGGTCTCCACCCGACCACAAACCGGTTGGAGGGTGTGTATTGACTACCGCCGCTTGAATGCGGTTACATTGAAAGACCATTTCCCGCTACCATTTATTGATCAAATGTTAGAAAGACTAGCGGGAAAAGCTTTCTATTGTTTCCTTGACGGGTACTCGGGGTATTTTCAAATCCCAATCGCACCCGAGGACCAAGTCAAGACCACATTCACATGCCCATTCGGTACATTTGCTTATCGCCGTATGCCCTTTGGTTTATGTAATGCACCGGGAACTTTTCAACGGTGCATGTTGAGTATTTTCTCCGACTATGTAGAAAGGATCATAGAAGTATTCATGGACGATTTCACCGTCCATGGGGACTCCTATGATGCATGTCTAAACCATCTTGCTCTTGTCTTAGAGCGATGCCAAGAGTCCCATCTCATTTTAAACTCCGAAAAATGTCATTTCATGGTGACTAGTGGCATTATTTTAGGACATGTAGTGTCGGAAAGGGGGGTTGAGGTGGATAAGGCTAAGGTTGGCATTATCAAAACTTTACCTTATCCCTCTAACACCCGAGACATTACGTCTTTTCTTGGACATGCCGGTTTCTACCGGAGATTTATTAAGGATTTTTCCAAGATTGCTAACCCCTTATGTAAGCTTTTGCACAAAGAAGCGGAATTTGTTTTTGATGACTCATGTAGGAAAGCATTCGATGACTTGAAGGAGAGATTGGTCACCGCACCAATTATTCAAGCACCACGATGGGATCTTCCATTTGAAATCATGACCGATGCAAGTGACTATGCATTGGGAGTGGTTTTGGGTCAAAAGAGTGACAAGGGACCCCATGTGATCCAATATGCTTCTACCCTCTTGAATGATGCTCAAAAGAACTATTCTACGACGGAGAAGGAGTTCCTTGGTGTGATTTATGCTCTAGAAAAATTCCGATCTTATCTCTTGGGCACAAAGGTGATCATCTACACCGATCATGCCGCCATTAGATACCTTGTGGCAAAGAAGGATGCAAAGCCAAGGTTGTTGAGATGGATCCTTCTCCTAAGTGAGTTTGATGTGGAAATAAAAGACAAGAAAGGAGTGAAGAATGTGGTGGCGGATCATTTGAGCCGGCTAAACCATGAAGGAAGACCACCATGCCCTCTTGAGGAGGTTGAAGGAGGTCTCCCTCATGAGTCACTTTATGCTATACAAGTGGAGGAGCCATGGTATGCTACCATGGTCAACTATTTGGTGACAAAGCGGCTTCCAAGCCATTTCTCTTCTCATCAAAAGAGCAAAGTAAAATCCGATGCAAAGCACTATACATGGGATGATCCTTACTTGTGGAAGTTTTGCCAAGATCAACTTGTGAGAAGATGTGTGCCCGAGAGTGAGATTCCTTCCATCTTACATCATTGTCATGACTATGCTTGTGGAGGACATTTTGGGCCACAAAGAACCGCTAGAAAAGTGCTTGAATGCGGTTTCTTTTGGCCAAGCCTTTTCAAAGATGCCCACAAATTTGTAAAAACTTGTGACCGATGTCAAAGGGTGGGGAATTTGACAAAAAGAAATGAGATGCCACAACAACCTCTTCTATATTGTGAGATCTTTGATGTATGGGGAATTGATTTTATGGGCGCCTTTCCTAACTCCGGTGGTTATTTATACATCCTCTTGGCGGTAGATTATGTGTCAAAATGGGTTGAAGCAATTCCTACCCGCACCGATGATGCCAAGGTAGTAGCCATTTTCATCCAAGAGAACATATTCTCCCGGTTTGGTTTTCCAAGGGCTATCATTAGTGATAGGGGTACCCATTTTTGCAACAAGGTGATTGGAGGCCTTCTCAAGAGGTATGGGGTGAATCATAAAATTTCCACGGCCTACCACCCACAAACAAACAGGCAAGCCGAACTCTCCAACCGTGAAATAAAAGGAATCCTTGAAAAGACGGTTAATCCGGATAGAAAGGATTGGAACAAGAGGCTAGTTGATGCGTTGTGGGCATATAGGACCACTTTTAAAAACCCCATTGGCATGTCCCCATTCCGTCTCATCTATGGCAAGGCTTGCCACCTCCCCGTGGAGGTTGAGCACAAAGCCTATTGGGCTATCAAATCTTTCAACCAAAACCAAGATGAGAGCGGTATGCACCGAAAGCTTCAATTACAAGAACTTCAAGAAATTCGCCAAGATGCGTATGAGAACTCTTCCATCTACAAGGAGAAAACAAGAAGATGGCATGATGGGATGATAAACCGTCGGGTTTTCAAGGAGGGTGATAAAGTTCTTGTGTTCCAAAACCGGTTTAAGCTCTTTCCGGGCAAGTTAAGGTCAAGATGGTTTGGACCTTACACCGTCAAGAAAGTGTTTACCCATGGAGCTATTGAAGTGGAGGGACCCGGGGATGGAAAGCTCCTCAAGGTGAATGGCCACCGTCTCAAACACTACTTCCAAGGATGTGCCCGGGAGGGGGAAGAAGAGGTCTTGCTTGAAGACCCCGTTTATGAAAGTTGAAAAGCTTGAAATAGCTAAGTCAAGCCATCGACTCTAAATAAATGGCAAACCGTGTACATACTCTATCCTTGTGAATATTTCTTTGAAGTTTCATTCTTCATTCTTAGCATTTGAGTTATTTTCAATTAGTTAGACATTGCATCAAACAAATTTTTTTTTGAAGTTACTAACGGTTTTGTGAAGTTTTGCGAGTTTTCGGCCGCCTCGGGATGCGTGCCACGGATAAAAAGTTCGGGAATCGATGGAATTTGGATATTGGAGGTTATCATGGACTATTGGAGTGAAAATGCAAGTATGGAGGTGTTTGGAACACTTAGCCAAAATTTGGCTAAGTGCAAAAGGCAAGAAGAACCGGCAGTGGAGGACGCAGCCTGCGTCGTAGGACGCAGCCTGCGTCGAAAGCAGATTTCAGCTTTTGTTCTATCTTTTGCCCGAGTTCTTCATAACACCAAAACCTTTTCTTCATCCTTCATTTTTCACGAAAAACACCCCTAACCAACCCTAATCCCTCAAAACTTCATCTTTCTCCCTCAAATCTTCCAAAACTTTCATCAAATTCATCAAGTTCTTCTTCCTAATCATTATTCTACCTTCAATCACCCCAAAATCAATCTCAATCACTCATAATCTCAGAAAATGCGTTTTGAAAACCTAGATTTTTTTTCCTCAAATTCGAATTTTAGGAACTTTTTTTGGGTTTTTAAGGTTGTTTGTCGGATTCCCTACCTATTCTAATCATCAAGGAGCTTGAATCTTGTGGAATAGCAAAGGTATAACTTCATACTCAACTTTTTCTATTGTTCTTCAAGTTTTTGCTCGAATTAGGCTAGGATTAGTCTTAGGTTGAGTTTCCCCTTGCCCTTGATTGATTGTGTAGTTAGGATTGGACAAAATTTTCTGAGTGAGGTAAAGAAATTCAACAAACACTAAGTTCTTGAGGTGTAGAAATTGTTGCACACCAAGTGTTTGTTGAATTGCTTGAGTGAAAAATCTTTTGAGTGATTGCTTGTTGTTTGTTGTAGTGTGTTGCTTGTTAAATTTTGCAGAAATGGCACCCAAGATCTCCAAATTGTTTGGCAAAGGGAAAAATAAGAGGGCCGCGGTGAGTGAGCCCGACACCGAGGTGGAAGCGGTGTTCATGGGCTATGAAAGGTTGCAGGCTCAATATAAGAAAATTTGGGATAAGCTAACCACACAACCTCTCGTAGCCACCAAATTCTTTTGCCCAAACACCCTCCATGCCTTAGGCATGTTCAACTTGACAAGGGACATGCTAGCTAAAGTAGGGCTAGAGACTTATCTCGAGCCGGACTCCTGGGATCCCACCTATAGGAGTTTCGCATACGAGTTTCTAGCAACCTTGTCGGAGTTGGATGTGCCCGAAGGTGAGCAGAAAGCCTACCGATTCCGTTTGAACCAAACTTGGCATAATGCCCCCACTTCCGAAATCCGTCAAATCCTGAAAATCACCAAACAACCCGAAGACATTAGGTGCCCCAAGGGAAGAATGCACACAATGTGGGTTAACATTACAAATTACCACGGCCCATCTAAAGATGCCAAACTTTCAACTATCACCCACCCCGTACTCCGCCTAATCACAAGATTCCTTACCACCATCTTCAACTCTGCCGGAGGACCCACCAAAGTGCCGGAGAGCATCCGGCTATGTTTGTGGACTATGCTTCCGGAGGGGGTAGGGATCCCGGATTGGGCCGACTTGTTTTTGAGGGCTTGCATTACACATAGGCAAAAATCTACCAAAGCAAGCATCCATCTTGGGGGGGTGATTTCATTCTTGGTAAGGCATTATGAGGGGGGCATTGGTGATGAGCAAGAGGTGAACCTTTGTAGGGGATTGCGAGATACAACCGACTAGGGCTCGAGGAGGTTCATATGTTCAAGACTAGCAAAGAGCAACCCTTGAAAGGGTTTTGGTTGGGGAGTGACGGGCTTAGCTACATGAAGATGCCTCCACCTCCAAACAACCCCTTGCCTAGGGGACCCACAGCGTTGGATTTTTTATGTCCTAGGAAGGAGAGTTTGGGGGAGAGTGATGAGGAAGCGGAGGTAGAGGAAGTGCCTTTGAGGCAAAGAAGGAAGGTAAGGAGAGAGGGAGGTGAGGGAAGTGAGCGGGTGAGCGAGGAGATCGAGATCCTCGCCATTGAGCAAGGACCTTTCCAACCCACAAATTATCAACAACAACAACAACAACAACAACAACAACAACAACAACAACAACAACAACAACAACAACCACCACCACCACCACCTTTCCATTTCCAATCATCATTCCAAAGCCACCAAGATACCGACACCCCCATGTTTGATGCGGAGGGTCGTTCTAGCATACCCATGGAGCCATGGCAACAACAAATGGCTAACTATTTTGCTAGCACCAACGACGTTTTGAAGCATATTAGTGGGAGGGTGGACGATGCAAACACATGGCAACAACAACAAGGAAGTAGGCTTGAGACATTGGATGATTGGCACGAGGTGGTGGAGGAGAGAGAGAGATTGAGAGGGGAGGCCGAGAGGGCTCAAAGAGAGGAATGGAGGAGGATGGTCGAAGGGCAAGAGGAATCCCGCCTTTCGAGAGAGCAACAAGATCAAAGGTGGCGGGAACAAAATGAAATGTGGACCACCCAAAATGCTTGGAGGGAGCAAGCTACGAGCCACTTTAACGTTCAAAATGAGCGCCACCACACCTATCTTCAAGACTCCTATGAAGATGCGGTGGCACAGGAGGACGTTTATGGCTTGGCTAGCTCTCTCTTTGGGATGTCCATCCAACAAAACCCGGGCTACCCTTTTCCTTACACCTAAGAAGCCCTTGATGAAGGCCTAGAGCGAAGAAGACGGGTTAGAGAAGAAAGGGAGAGGAGGAGAAACCGAGGAGGTACCTCGGGTTCCTCTCGTTTCGACAATTGATGAGGTAACATTTTTCTTTTCTCCTACAATGAGGACATTGTGTATTCTAAGTGTGGGGGAGAAGATTGTACATAGTTAGTTTGTTTTTGATGCATTGTATTTGATTTGTCTTTATTTTGAAGAAAAAGAAAAAAAAAAAAAAAGAGAAAAGAAGAAAAAAAATTGAAAATCCCGGCTAGGTGAAAACCCACAAGGGTGGGCACCTAGGCAAGATTGGGAAGGTGGCCGAGGACGGAATGAAAACCCGAAAGGGCATTCCGGGCAAAATGAAAAATCGAGTTGCGAGCCACCAATGAGAGGAAAGGAAAAGCTAAGGTGAAAACCCGAAAGGGCACCTTAGGCAAAATGAGGGATTTTCAAGAAAAAAAAATGGAAAAAATGAAAAATGAAAAAAATTTTGAGCATAATACTTTCTATGATGAGGATTTTGGAGGCATAAGAAGGGAGTGATAAGGAGGGAATTGGAAGGAGGCTAGCTTAGGACTTCCTTTATTTTTATTTTGAGTCACAAATTTGGTTCCAAATTGGTGGATTTCTCTTGGTGGTTGCTTGGTTGTGCAAATTGTGTAGTTTGGGGCCAACCAAGTAACCATGCATTACACTAGTGGAGTAATAAGGGGGTGGTATAAGTAGTGGAGTTGCATGGAGTTTGGTGATGAAGACCATCTCGCTATGCCTTGGGATAAGGCAAAGATGGTCATACTACATTCTTGGGAGCTATAAGAAGGGAGGAATTACGTGAATTGAGTCGGAGTTGGTGGTGTGTCGAGTCTTGTTAAGAGGGAGTTATAAGTAGGAAGAGGTAAGGGAAGACTGTTAAAACAACCTTGAGTCATTTTTTTTTTTTTAATAGGTGGTTGTGTTTTGAGGGAGACATAAGAAGGTAGTGGTGAGGGAAGAGAGGTCATTGCCTTCGCATGCTATGTTTGGACTTGTGTTTGCCTTGCTAATCTCGAGTTTTACTCAGAGTTTTAATCGGGACGAGTAAAAGTCCAAGTGTGGGGGTATTTGAAAACACCAAATTATGTCGTGTCTAGTAGCATTTTTTAGAGTCTTTCGTTTTACTTTTTACGGGTCATTAGCGTTATTTTATGTTAACTTTAGTTTTAGTATTTATGTTATTATTTAGTAATTTGAGTCAATGAAAGTCAAACCCGAAACCCGAGACCCAAAAACCCGGAAATTGGAGTGGGCTAGCAATGAATCATCAAGGCAAGAAGACCAAACCCAATAGGTCAATGGAAGTCAAGGCGGTGCCAAAAAGTCCATGGGTCAACGAAATTCAAGAAGGAAAGCAAAGGAAAATCTGGCCGCATACGACGCAGCCTGCGTCATCACGACGCAGCCTGCGTCGTAGGACGCAGCCTGCGTCCTTTCTCAGCACGGGATTTCTTCATTTCTTCGTCTTGTCTTTTGGAAGCCCACCTTTCAAGGCCCCTAGGTTTGCAGACCAAGCGTATTTAAGCAGAAAACTGAAGAGAGAGAAGGGAGGCAAGCATACAACATTGAACATCATATTTTTCCTTAGAAATTCTCTACTTTGTTCTTCAACTTTGGCTCTTGTAATTTGGTTTTATTTAGAAATTGGTTGTAATATGAAGACTATGGGTAGCTAATCCTTTCTTTACTTGGTGTAATTTGAACAAGTTCACACCTTTAGCATTGTATGACTCTATAATCCTTTTCTTCTTTATTTAATGCAATTTGTTTATGTTAATCTTTTATGTTGAGTGAATGAATGTTTGGTTTGACTAGCATGACATTTTGTTTACTTGATAAATGCTTGTTCTTGGTAGGAATTGTCACCCTATGCTTAAATGTGTGAAGTAGACTTGAAAGGCTTCACCTTTGGTTTAAAAGTTTGAGTCTTTTGAGAAATAAATTGTATGTTGTGTGATTTTTACATGGTTTAATGTTGAATTGCATAATTCTAGCTTAATCCTTGGATTGAATGCTTAAAGCTTACTCCTTTGTTTATGCTTATGTTTTAATAAGTGTGGATTTAGTTGTAAAGGGTCAATTTTGGGTGGTTTAATTCATGTTGACTATTTCTTAGGAGGTAGTATTAGATAAATAAGAGGAGAGTTAGGAAGGAGTCATCTTTGCTAATTGTTGTGTTACTTGGGATAATTACACTAAGTATTTTCTCACATATTTGATTACTTGCATTGAAGGTGTTTGTGCTAGTGCCTAAACTAGATTTTCATATTTCATGTTAACTCATCTTTTTACCCAAACTCCCCCAATTATGTTTTCCCACATGTTTCCCCATTGTGAATATCATAGTTTGTAATTAAATTAAGTCTTTGTTTTAATTAGTGTCTTAATTAGTAATTAGTGCCTTAATTTATGATTAGAGTCGTTAGTTTTGATAATTGATATTTTGCAAGAGTCTAGATTAGATTATTTTTAGCTAATACCGCTTTCCCTTGGGTTCAATCCTTTTCTTACCCTTACTACCCTTTTTATTTAGGTTGGTTTAAGTCTAGATTCGATTTTATAAATTGTTATTTGGCCTAGCTAATTTGCGGAATTAACGACACCGTGTTTTAGCCACGTCACAATGTCAAAGGGTCCAATGTACTTCGGGCTCAATTTACCCTTCACACCAAACCTCTTAACACCCTTCATCAGAGATACCTTCAAGAACACTTTATCTCCAACTTCAAATTCCAATGGTCTTCTTCGGACATCAGCATAGGATTTTTGTCGGTCTTGGGAAGCTTTCATCCTATCACGGATGACCTTCACATGATCAATGGTTTCTACAAGGACATCGGGGCTTAAATCACGAACATCGCTTAGTTGATCCCAACAAATAGGGCTTCAACGTTTCCTTCCATAGAGAGCTTCGTAAGGAGCCATCTTGATCGAGGCATGATAGATATTGTTGTAAGAAAACTCCACCAAAGGTAAATTCTTTTCCCAACTAGATTGGAAGTCGAGGGCACAAGCTCTAAGTAAATCTTCTAAAGTCTGGATAGTCCTCTCGGTCTGACCATCGGTAGCGGCATGGAAAGCGGTACTCATCAACAACTTACTACCCATGGCTATTTGTAAGGCCTTCCAAAATCTTGAACAAAACCTCGGGTCTTGGTCGGATATGATCTACTTGGGAACACCATGATATCTACCGATCTGATCAACATAGGCTTTGGCTAGTCGGTCTAAGCTCAAAGTCTCCTTGATCGAGATGAATCTGGCACTCTTGGTCAAACGGTCAACGATAACCCAAACGACATCTTTACTTCCAACTGTCCTTGGCAACGCCATGACGAAATCCATAGAAATAGATTCCCACTTCCATAGTGGAATATCCAAAGGTTGTAGCAATCCATCGGGCCTCTTGTGTTCGATCTTCGCTTGTTGGCAGGTAAGGCATCTTCCAACATATGACACAATATCACCTTTCAAATTCATCCACCAAAATTGTATGTTCAAGTCTTTATACATCTTGTCACCTCCGGGGTGGATAGAGTAGGGAGAAAGGTGAGCTTCATCAAGATTAGGCTTTATCAAGTCAAGAGCATTAGGAACGAACAAACGGTCATGTAGTCGAAGGACACCTTTGTCATCAATCTTGAAGTCTTTGGCTTTACCTTCTAGGAGATTGGCTTGAATGTACTTGTAGTTAGCATCATCAACTTGGCTTTCGCGGATCTCGCAGAGAAGAACGGGTTCGGCAACCACGGCACCAACATAATCGAATCCTCTCTCCACGAACTCCAACTTCAACTTTCGAAATTCGGCACAAAGATCATCGGGTAGCACCCAAATAGCATTCTAGGTATGAGAGGATTTCCTATTAAAAGCATCGGCAACAACATTGGCCTTCCCTTCATGATATAGCAATTCAAAATCATAGCCATTCACCAATTCCAACCATCTTCTTTGTCTCATATTCAACTCCTTTTGAGTAAATATGTACTTCAAACTCTTGTGATCGGTGTAAATGCGACAATGAACACCAATAAGATAGTTCCTCCACACCTTCAAGGCATGGACAACATCAGCTAGTTCCAGATCATGAGTAGGGTAGTTCACTTCATGAACTCTCAACTGTCTCGAGGCATAAGCGACCACTTTCCTATCTTGCATAAGTAGACAACCCGTTCCCAACTTGGAAGCATCACAATAGACATCGAAGTCTACACCATCTTCAGGTAAAGTCAACACTGGAGCGGTAGTCAACCTTTTCTTTAATTCTTGAAAAGCAGCTTCACAAGCTTCATCCCAAACGAATTTGGTCTCTTTCTTCAACAATTGAGTCAAGGGTCTTGCAAGCTTTGAGAAATCTTTGACAAATCGACGGTAGCAACCAACTAAACTAAGAAAACTTCAAACTTCACTAACGTCGGTTAGACTCTTCCAATCAACCACAGCTTCAATTTTAGAAGGGTCTACCATCACAACTTCTCTAGAAATCACATTTCCAAGAAAGGACACCTTAGGTAACCAAAATTCACACTTGGAAAATTTGGCAAACCACCTTTGACGACGAAGGACACGCAAAATAGTCCTAAGATGATTAGCATGCTCTTCTTTGGTCTTGGAGAAAACAAGAATGTCGTCAATGAAAACCACTACACACTTGTCAAGATACTCACTAAAGGTGCGGTTCATTTGATCCATGAAAATAGCGGGAGCATTACTCAAACCGAATGGCATCACCTTGAACTCAAAGTGACCATATCTTGTACTAAAAGCGGTCTTCGGGATGTCGTAATCACGAACGGGAATTTGATGGTATCCGGATCTCAAATAAATCATGGAAAAGGTAGAAGCACCCTTTAGTTGGTCGAACAAATCTTCAATTCTTAGCAAAGGATACTTATTCTTGATTGTAACTTGGTTCAACTCACGGTAGTCAATGCAAACTCTCATGGAACCATCCTTCTTCTTCACAAAGAGAACAGGAGCACCCCAAGGCGAGGCACTCGGTCGAATGAAACCTTTCTCAATCATTTCATCAAGTTGCTTCCTTAACTCTTTCAACTCAGTTGGAGCCATGCGGTATGGAGCTTTATGAAAGTCCTAGACCTCTAATTTGACTCCTCTAATTAGTTCATTAAATTACCTTAACTTAATGATTTAGGATCTAGTTATCATGCATGCAACTGTAAAAGCATAAAATAAAAGATAAGACGAAAATATCCTTACATTGGGAATTTTCGGTTCAATATGGGCACAATAAGAACTCTATCTTCTCATTCTTGAGCTTGAAATTAATGGATGATCCTCCATAAAACAACCTCCAAAGTAGAAGGTCTCCTTCTTGTTGCACCCAAGAATCAACCCAAATAATCTTAGCTTATTATTAACTAGATAATAAGTAAGAAATAATACTACTAATATTGATGTATTACTACACTAGTTATATGAAGAGAATATTAGTGTATATGAGTGTTTAAAGAGAAGTTGATTTAAAGATAGAAGTAAGAAAATAAGCAAGTGAAGTAAGCATGCAAAATTGAACAACTTTTGTTCAATATATAGGCTATATGGCCGAATGACTTAAGCTCCAAGAGGGCTTTATTTTGCTTATTTTAATTCTTGTGTAAGAAGGTAGAATATGGGTTAAGTAGTAATGATTAAAGCTAGGATGATATATCACTATCAACATAGTCAATTCTGTGTTAAGAAAAGAATAACACACATGCATCTTCCATGTGCACAAAACCGGACCATTGTGACTTATAATGGTCCATTTTGATTTTTGATATTTGTCCCACAAATAATTATTAATCATATGTTTAATTATCTTGTATAATTAAGTGTTAATTTGATCATATAACAATTATATGACACAAAATAATAAACAATATGTACTTAACTTTTAAGTGATATTTTACCATTATATCAATATATAATGGGTCCCACAATGCCCAGTTAATTTATTTTACAACTCTTTGTAAATATAATTAACTAATTACCTCTATCTTAAAATATATGCATAACCTCAACTTATTTAATGAATTAACGATTAATCACTAAATAAAATCCTATTTAATCGTATTAAAATAAGATGTAAAATTTATTCAGTCAGTTATCGTATAATTGACTAATAAACTTAAGTGGAATGAGTTCCTAACTCAATTTCCAATAAATACCTCTCGTAACTAAACGTACATATCAAATATAAGTAATGCCCTAATAAAACTGTATCTTATACAAATAATTAGTATTCTATTTGGGTCTCATCCTATAGGTGTGACCTAAAGGGATCAGTTGATCACCGCCGTCATACGACAATAACGTCAAACTATAGTCAGCTGAGCGTTACTGATTTACGTTAATCAACTAACATGGAGTATCAAAATATATTAATCATGCCACGTATATTCCAATTGACTTTTATTATATAAATGCATTATTGTGGAGGACACTGCTCCAACACTTTAGCTATGGGTCCAGTTCCGGGCATAAGATCAATTGAAAACTCAACATCATGCTCGGGAGGGATCCTGGGCAAGTCTTCGGGGAATACATCAACAAAGTCTTGCACTATAGGTATATCTTCAATCTTGGGTAAGGTGGTAGATGTCGAAGTCACAACACACAAGAATGCCTGGTGACTCTTTCTTACCATACTCATCAACTTCATTGCGGAAATCAATTGCACACCCATTCGGGAATGAGGTCCCTTATAGGTTATTCTAACTCCTAAAGGACTCTTTAGATAGATATTTTGATCTCTACACTCGAATCTAGCATGGTACAAAGCTAGCCAATATATACCTAGGATTACATCAAACTCTCCTAGAGGAAATTTAAGGAGATTAGCGGGAAAGGTGGTTCCCGCAATAGAGATAGGGACATTAGGGTAAACAGTAGAACATGAGATAATTTCTCCGGAAGGTAAGGATATGGGAGTATCCTCACTAGAAGTAGGCTTGATAGCTAACTTATCAACATAAGTTGGAGACACAAAAGACGTAGATGCACCGGCATCAAATAAGATGAGGCACGGTTGTCCTAAGATTGAGAACATACCCGTAATTATCTCTGGATGAGCATCGGCTTCGGCTCGGCATAGAACAAAGATAGATCCCTTGGCCTTAGAATTTGGAGTGGGCAACTTCCGATTGGGGCAATCACGAAACGGTGACCGGTCTTCTTGCAAAAGTAGCAAATGAGGGGTCTACCATAGCATCCAACTCCGGGGTGAGCGGGTCTCTTACAACCGTCACAAATTCTTCCTTGAGCTTGAGCTTGAGGGGGAGCATAAGGCCTAAGAGCCACATTAGAAGTAACTTGAGGCAAGAAAGGAGTGGGAGCCCTTGCATTTGCATTTGGGGGAGGGTTGAATCTTCGTTTGTTGGCATAGGCATTGGAAGATGAGGAAGTAAACGACCTTTTGCCATAGAAGTTTGGCTTAGGTGAGAAAAAAGGAGAGGGACTTTTTATCTTTTCTTCATCCTTGATGACCTTCATGGAGTTCTCGGCCCAAAGTGCATCATCATACAACTCTCCAAAAGAGGTAGAATTCCTCCTTACTTTGCTTTGGAGAAAAGCACTAAGCTTATTACGATAGTAAAAAGCTCGGTCTTCATCATCCTTGATCGGGCTTGGTGCAAAGTGAGCAAACTTGTTGAATTGAGTGGTGAAGTGTTGAACCGTCAAGTCACCTTGTTTGAAATCAATGAATTCTTTGAGTCTTTGTTGTTTGAGTTCTTTGAGATAGAATAGGTCTTCAACAAGAGTCTTGAAACATTCCCAATTGAAATTGACTTCAAGAGTAGCGGTACGACTACTAATTGACCACCAGTTTTCGGCTTCTCTCACAAGAAAGTGCTTAGCAATCCTCACTTTGTCTTCTTCCCGGATTTGATACAAGTCGAATTGCTTCTCCATCTCCCGAAACCACTCCGAGAGCTCGGTAGGGTCCGGTTCTCCTCCATAAGGCTTGGTCTTGCCACTGGCAATTTTGCTAGCCACCCAAGCATAGCTTCCTTGGTGATGGTCTTCTCTAAGAAGAGGGGCTTCTTTAGCTTGAGCATGAGCCGCATCTTGTTGATTCTGAAAGTCCTAGACCTCTAATCAGACTCCTCTAATTAGTTCATTAAATTACTTTAACTTAATGATTTAGGATCTAGTTATCATGCATGCAAAGATAAAAGCATAAATATAAAGATAAGATGAAATTTTCTTACATTGGAAAATTTCGGCAAAATGGGCACAATAAGAACTCCTTCTTATTGTTCTTGAGCATGAAATTAATAGATGATCCTCCATAAAACAACCTCCAAAGTAGATGGTCTCCTTCTAGTTGCACCCAAGATTAAACCCAAATAATCTTACCTTATTATTAACTAGATAATAAGTAAGACAAAATACTACTAATATTAATGTATTACTACACTAGTAATATGTAGAGAATATTAGTGTATAAGAGAGTTTAGAGAGAAGTTGAGTTTATAAAGAGAAGTGAAAAATAAGCAAAATGAAGTTGTACAAATGAGAACAACTCTTGTTCTCTTATGTAGCCATATTTTGGTCGGATGGTCATAGCCTATGTGGCTCTTATTTTGCTCATTTTTTATTCCCATGCAAATAGGTAGTGTGTGGGATTGATTATAATCATGTTCATGTCATAACTTGTCATAATCAATATGTTGTAGTATGATACAAGTAATGAACAATCATCATTGTGTTTTTTTCACTACAATTTCGGTCCACATGGTGAAATGTAGTCCATTTTGATTTTTGATATTTGTCCCACAAATACTTATAATCATATGTTTAATTATCTTGTATAATTAAGTGTCAATTTGATCATATAAAAATTATATGACTCAAATTAATAAATAATATATACTTAACTTTTAAGTAATATTTTACCATTATATCAATATATAATGGGTCCCACAATGCCCAGTTAATTTATTTTACAACTCCTTGTAAATATAATTAACTAATTACCTCTACCTCAAAATATATGCATCACCTCAACTAATTTAATGAAATAACAATTAATCACTAAATTAAATCTTATTTAATCGTATTAAAATAAGACGTAAAATTTATTCAGTCAGTTATCGTATAATTGACTAATAAACTTAAGTGGAATGAGTTCCTAACTCAATTTCCAATAAATAACTCTCGTAACTAAACGTACATATCAAATAGATGTAATGCTCTAATTAAACTGTATCGTATACAAATAATTAGTATTCTATTTGGGTCTCATCCTATAGGTGTGACCTAAAGGGATCAGTTGATCACCGCCGTCATACGACAATAACTTCAAACTCTAGTCAGCCGAGCGTTACCGATTTACGTTAATCAACTGACGTGGAGTATCAAAATATACTAATCATGCCACGTATATTTCAAATGAGATTTAATATATAAATGCACTATTGTGGAGGACACTTACTCCAACAATTTCCCACTTGTCCGATACAAGTTGTGCATGTAGCAACACTATTGCGGAGGACTCCTCCTCCTACAATTTCTCCCACTTGTCTCGACAAGTTGTGTGCTACCGATTCTCTTGTCTCTTTTGCGTCACATCCTCCCACTCATTGCAAGGTGTCTTACAGGTCGCACTTGCAATTGAAAATTATAAATAGAGTGGTTTTCACGATCTGGGAGAGTAACTGTCTGACCGGAAAATCTACCAGAGATCTCTTCCGAGCGTGGCCACGCATTTCCAGTTACTATTCCTCGAGTGGCCCGAAGATGTTAATACCCAACGTGGGTTGACAATTCCTGTTGACCCATCTTACACTGTATGATGCAGATCACCATGACCCAGAAGATGTCCATCGGCCTCCTTTCACGGCACGACCTAGGACAAAAACCAAAGTCAATCGAAAACTACA
>JAIUZE010066495.1:0-81379 GCA_022085475.1 Heliosperma pusillum | reverse complement strand
TTCCGCATTCGCGAGGGTTGTCACAGTTGGTATCAGAGCTTTGCCGCTCCCGACGCACACACGTGAACCCTAACTTAAACTACTTGACCTTGAAATAATAAATGAGAGATTGGGTAGAAGTTAAGGACTTTACTTGGTAGTCTATTTGTTTATGCTAATTGATAGGAGTAACTTAATTTGTTTTTGTTTCTTATGAAGATGGTTAAGACCACGATTAGCTGGGAACGTTATGATGGAAGCTCTTACTCAAGTGCTGAAAAATCAGCAAGATGCCGCTCTAGCTAATACCAACCAAGCTCCCCCTAGAAGGGAAGAATACCATCAAGGTGGCTATGCATGGGTAGCTGGGCAGATAGCTAGAAGTAAGATCGTACCATATGGTGGAGAACCAGATCCTACGGAGTTATCCGATTGGTTCCGTGAGATGGAGAAGCAGTTCGATCTATACCAAGTCCGAGAAGAGGACAAGGTGAGGATCGCAAAGCACTTCTTGATGAGAGAAGCTGACAACTGGTGGGCTATCACAAGTGCCACCGCTGTTCTTGAAGAGGACTTTAACTGGACTTGCTTCAAAGCTCTTGTGGAGGGTAGGTTCTATCCTAAAGAGCTTAAGCAGCAAAGGCTTAAAGAGTTCATTGACTTTAAACAAGGTAACCTATCAGCTCAAGAGTTTACTACAAAGTTTAATAAGCTTGCTCATTTTGCGCCGAGGCTTATCCGAGATGATGAAGACCGAGCATTCTATTATCGTAACAAGTTAAGTGCCGTTATGCAAAGTAAAGTGAGGAGGAATACCACCTCCTTTGGAGATCTTTATGATGATGCCTTGTGGGCCGAGAATTCAATGAAGGCTATTAGAGATGAGGCTTTGATGAATAATCCCTCTCCTTCTTATGCTCCTAGGCCGAATGCTTTTGGGAAGAGACCGTTTATTCCGTCTCCTTCTAATTCTTATGCTAGCAAGAGGAGATTTAATCCTCCTTCCAATGCCTATACAAGGAATCCTGCTCCTTTTATTCCTAGAGCTACTTCAAATGTGGCTCATAAGCCTTATACTCCTCAAGCTCAAGCTCAGGGTCGTTTTTGCAACCGGTGTAGACTTCCTCTACACCCCGGTAGAACTTGTTCCAACCGACCGTATGTGTGCTTCTTTTGTCAAAAGGGTGGTCATCGTTACGAGGATTGCCCCGATCGGAAGTTGCCCCCTCCTCCTTCTAAACCTAAGGGTTCAATCTTTGTCATGAGCCGTGTTGAGGCCGATGCTCATCCTGAGATCATTACGGGTATGTTCTCAATCTTAGAGCAACCGTGTCTTATTCTTTTTGATACCAGTGCTTCTATGTCTTTTGTGTCATCGACCTATGCTAGTAAATTATCTATCAAGCCTACATCTAGTGAGGATACTCCCATATCCTTACCATCCGGAGATATTATCTCTTGTTCTACTCTTTATCCAAATGTACCTATATCTATTTCAGGTTCTATCTTTCCCGCAAATCTCCTTAAGTTTCCTCTTGGAGAATTTGATATAATATTAGGTATAGATTGGTTAGCTATGTATCATGCTAGGTTCGAGTGTCGTGATCAAAAGATTTTCTTAATGAGTCCTTTAGGGGTTAAAATAACCTATAAGGGATCTCATCCCCGTAAAGGTGTGTCTTTAATTTCCGCTATGAAGTTGGTAAGTATGGTTAGAAAAGGTCACCAAGCATTCTTGTGTGTTGTGACTTCTTCAAATACCTCTTTGCCCAGTATTGAAGATGTGCCTATTGTCCGAGAATTCGTCGATGTATTCCCCGAAGATTTGCCCGGGATTCCTCCCGAGCGTGATGTTGAATTCTCTATTGATCTTGTTCCTGGTTCTGGACCCATTGCCAAAGCTCCTTATCGTATGGCTCCGTCCGAATTGAAAGAATTAAGGAAGCAGCTAGATGATATGATTGAGAAGGGTTTTATTAGACCTAGTGCCTCGCCTTGGGGTGCTCCTGTTCTTTTTGTGAAGAAGAAGGATGGTTCTATGAGGTTGTGTATTGATTATCGTGAATTGAATCGGATTACAATCAAGAATAGGTATCCTTTACCAAGAATTGAAGATTTATTTGATCAATTAAAGGGTGCTTCTACTTTTTCGAAGATTGATTTGAGATCCGGTTATCACCAAATTCCGGTTAGAGATGTTGATATTCCAAAGACCGCTTTTAGTACGAGGTATGGTCATTATGAGTTCAAGGTGATGTCATTTGGATTGACGAATGCTCCCGCTATCTTTATGGATCTGATGAACCGCACATTTTATGAGTATCTTGACAAGTGTGTGGTGGTAATCATCGATGATATTCTTATTTTCTCCAAGTCCGAAGAAGAGCATGCTATTCATTTGAGGATTATTTTGAGTGTTCTTCGTCGTCAGAAGTGGTATGCTAAGTTCTCCAAGTGTGAATTTTGGTTACCTAAAGTGTCCTTTCTTGGGCACGTGATTTCTAAAGAAGGTGTAATGGTGGATCCTTCTAAGATTGAAGCTGTGGTGGATTGGAAGAGTCCGACTGATATTAGAGAGATTCGAAGTTTTCTTGGGTTAGCTGGTTATTACCGAAGATTTGTCAAGGATTTCTCTAAGCTTGCTAGACCTATGACTCAGTTGTTGAAGAAGGAAACCAAATTTCTATGGAATGAAGCTTGTGAAGCAGCGTTTCAAGAGTTAAAGAAGAGGTTAACTACCGCTCCGGTGTTGACTTTGCCTGAAGATGGATTAGACTTTGATGTCTATTGTGATGCTTCTAAAATGGGATTGGGTTGTGTTCTTATGCAAAATAGGAAAGTGGTGGCTTATGCTTCAAGGCAGTTGAGAGTTCATGAAGTGAACTATCCTACTCATGATTTAGAATTGGCCGCTGTTGTTCATGCTTTGAAAGTGTGGAGACATTACCTAATTGGAGTTCATTGTCGTATCTTCACCGATCACAAGAGTTTGAAGTACATATTTACTCAAAAAGAGTTGAATATGAGGCAAAGAAGATGGTTGGAATTGGTGAACGATTATGATTTTGAGTTATTGTATCATGAAGGGAAGGCTAATGTTGTTGCCGATGCCCTTAGTAGGAAAGCTTCTCATGCTTTAAATGCTATGCATGTATTACCTGTTGATCTTTGTGCCGAGTTTCGAAGGTTGAGTTTGGATTTTGTAGAGCGTGGATTTGTTCATGTTGGTGCTATGATTGCCGAACCTGTGTTTCTCCGTGAAATCCGTGAAAGCCAAGTTGATGATATTACCTACAAGTCTATCCAAGCCAAGATTCTTGAAGGTAAAGGTAAAGATTTCAAGTTTGATAATGAAGGTGTTCTTCGTTTCCATGGTCGTTTATTTGTTCCTAATGCTCTTAATTTGAGGAAGCGAGTTCTTGATGAAGCTCATCTTTTCCCTTATTCTATTCACCCCGGAGGTGATAAGATGTACAAGGATTTGAAGCTACAGTTTTGGTGGCCGAACTTGAAGGGCGATGTTGTGTCATATGTTGGTAGATGTCTTACTTGCCAACAAGTGAAGATTGAACACAAGAGACCCGGTGGATTTCTAAAACCGTTGGATATTCCGCTATGGAAGTGGGAATCTATTTCTATAGATTTTGTTATGGCTTTGCCGAGGACTGTTGGTGGTAAAGATGCTGTTTGGGTTGTTGTTGATCGTTTGACCAAGTGTGCTAGGTTTATTCCGATCAAAGAAACTTGGAGTTTGGACCGATTAGCAAAAGCTTATGTTGATGAAATTGTTAGATATCATGGAGTTCCTATGGAGATTATATCCGACCGAGATCCGAGATTCTGTTCAAGATTTTGGAAGGCTTTGCAAGAAGGCATGGGTAGTAAGTTGTTGATGAGTACTGCATTTCATGCCGCTACGGATGGTCACACTGAGAGGACTATTCAGACTTTAGAAGATTTGCTTAGGGCTTGTGCTCTTGACTTCCAGTCTAGTTGGGAAAAGAGTTTACCGTTGGTGGAGTTTTCTTACAACAACAGTTATCATGCATCTATCAAGATGGCTCCATATGAAGCTCTTTATGGAAGGAAATGTCGGAGTCCTATATGTTTGAATCAACTGAGTGATGTTCGTGATTTGGGCCCCGATGTTCTTGTTGAAACCATTGATAATGTGAAGGTCATTCGTGATAGAATGAAAGCCGTTCAAGACCGTCAAAAGTCTTATGCCGATATCGGAAGAAGGCCGTTAGAGTTTGAGGTTGGAGATAAAGTGTTCTTGAAGGTATCTCCAATGAAGGGCGTTAAACAGTTTGGTGTTAAGGGTAAATTGAGCCCGAAATACATTGGACCCTTTGATATTGTGAAAAGGATTGGTGCCGTTGCTTATAAGTTGGATTTGCCCCCGAATTTGGCTAAGGTTCATGATGTTTTCCATGTTTATCAATTGAGAAAGTATGTTAATGATCCAAGCCATGTTTTTCAAGTTGAATTGCCCGAGTTTGAACCGAATCTATCCTTTGAAGAGAAGCCGATCCGCATCCTAGATCGCAAGGATAAGAAATTGAGAAGTAAAGTAGTTCCTTTGGTGAAAGTTTTGTGGAGAAGTGCTAATGTCGAAGAAGAGACTTGGGAAACTGAAGCTTCTATGCGTAGTAAATATCTGAGTCTTTTCGAGTAAGGTATTTTTCTTTCCCTCAAGTTTCGAGGGCGAAACTTTTTAAAAGGTGGGGTGATTGTAACACCCGGAAATGTACCCTATTTTTATAGTGAAAATATTTTACGGGTACTTTTTAGTGAAATATAGTTTTAATCGTAAATTTAATTTTTCCAAGTCGAATTTAGAATTTCCGAATTCGTATTTGGAATTTCCGCGAGATTCCATGAGAATCTCGTCTTAAGGCGAGTTTGACTTTCCTTGACTTTTTCCTTTATATTCCACTCACTCCCTTAACCTATTTTTCACACAAACACAAATCAAATTACTTCTTCCTTAAGAAACCCTTGCCTCCATAATATTTTCGATCTTTGAATCATCCTAGCTCATTCATTACTTGCTAGAATTCACGTAAGTTAGTCTCATTCTTCTCCTCTTACCTTCCTCTATCCGTTTTGATATTAAAAATATCGTCTTTCTCGCTTTTCAAACTTTCCGTCTTTCTCAAGATGAATTTTATTCATCTTTTATGATCTCTTTGTAGGTGGTGACCTCCAAGATCCTGACAAAGACTATTACCTTATTGAAGAGGAGCTTGACGAGTAGTGAAGACGCTTAAAGGTAACGGTGAAGGGTTACTCGGTATCATTTACGTGTTTTACATGCTTTATATGCTAGAAATCGTATTTAGAATACGATTAGAAGCATAGGAATCATGGTATGATTAATGAATGTTGTTATATGATGGATGTTGATGATGTATATTGATTGTTGATGATTATTAGAAGTATATTTGAGAATTGAAATGAATTGGATAAGAAATGAAGGCTCACGGATGAAGGGGTGCTCCCTGCCGGTCGACCGGCCGGCGGTCTGCCCACCGGCTGGGAACACATCAGTAACAACTTTGAGAATTTTGGAATTTTGTATATAGGTGCTCCTGGCCGGTGTACCGGCCGCCGGTCACTATGCCGGCCTGGAACACAATACCCTGTTTTCTATGATTTTTGGTTTTTGCCTTGTGCTCTGAGCCGGGGTACCGTCCGCCGGTCCCCTGACCGGCCAGGAACACGGCTGTATGTTTTTCATATAATTTCTAAAACTCGTAAATTATAATAGTTCGCATGATCCGTTTATCGTATAATTTTACGTAGTGACTTATAATATTCATGTTTTGGATATATGATATTTCATTCGCTTGTATCACATGTTTTGTGACGGTTTTTGCTATGTCCCACTTTGAGTCGGTTTTTACTAATGATACGGTTTGAGCACTATTTTGTCTTGTGCTTTTTACTCTCATTCCCTTGGCTACCTTCCCGTTCGTAAGGCTGGAATGTCGGAACGGAGAGGTATCCTACTTCTTAAATGCATGTGTTAGTGGGCATACGACGACGTTGTTGGGAGTTGAACGCTATGCGTTGATCGACCCGGCCGTCAAATGTTGTGTAGTTGCGAGGTGGTGTTATTTGCATGTAGCGTACCGCTTGTTATGAGGCTTGAGCTCTTTTCCGCCTCTTTCGTGAATTGATCTACCGAATTTGGGGTACTCGGCGTCTTTGTAAGACCGAGTCTTGGATGCGAAATGTTTATCGCATGTCGAATCGGAACACGTTTATTCCGAGAATCTGGCAAGGTTTAGACTAGGACCGTATTATTATCGTCGTGCTACCAGGAGGAAATTAGTCTACATATACGAAATGTAGCATCGTGTATGCGTTCAGGGAAATGTTATATCCCGTGGATTCCTTTTAATCATACTTGCCATGTACACGGTGCTAGTGCGTTTCATTTACCGTGAGAGATGTCGTCTTTGTGTCGTCTTTGAATGCGTGATTTCATGATATTATTCATGGTCATTGCATGATTGGGCACCGTCTATGTATTGGGTTGCTTGAATGGATGATAACATGATGGATTTATTCATAGTCATTGCATGACTTGGAATGGTTTGTTTGTCGAGTCTCAATCTTATCAAACTTATACCGCTAACGGTGAGATGCAAGCCCTAGTGAGCGTATTCGGTTGCCTAAGAGGGTCTTTCCCGAGTCTTTGAATAACATGATGGTTTCGGATTTGATTTCCACATGATCTTATCATTATATATTGGATTGCCTATCTAATCTTATTGTAACTCACATGTATATCTATATATGCATGATTTTACTTTTGTATTTCCTTATATGTACGTTTAATGTGATATGGCTGGGGGAACCCAGAGTTACTCCCCACTGATTGTGGCGTTCATGTTTTTCATGAATGAACATGTTGCTTGCATGGATGGCTTTTTGCTTTTGACTATTTTGGGTTCAGGTGAGAGCTAGCGGGCGTTGTCCCTGGAAGTTTCACCTCTAGACGATTTTAGCTAGTTTTGCTAAACACTTGTTCTTTGCTAACATTTTGAGAGACTCCGTCTCTTTGTTGTATTTCCGTATTTAGTTTGTAATATTTTGACACTACTCGTTTTATCTATCTTGCATGTATAAAAGTTTTTAAAACTTCGTATTTCCGCATTTTATTTCACATGCTTGTATGTTTTATATTTCCGCATTCGCGAGGGTTGTCACATATCTGTTAGGTTCATATACCTACACTTAAGACATTTCTTAAATAATACTAATTAACTCTTTAATTAGTTTCAAGATCTAGTTACATGCTAACTATTTAAATCGAAATAGATAAAGAAAAAGTTGCTCACATTGATTTTCTATTAAGTATGGGCCGGACTAAAGTACAAGACACCTTCTTGCACTTGTTCTTGAGCTAGATGATTTAGGAGGAATGAATTTCCAAAAGCTCCAAGAGTAGGAACCCTCCTATAAGTTGCACCTAGACTTACCCTTAATCTCTTGAATATTGTTTTACTAGAACAACAAACAAGATCCCCTTAAACCGAGTACAAGACACTCGAAATTTTTACCTTAGAAAATCGAGTTCAAGCTACAAACACAAGTTCTATGAAACTTCTAAAGTTTCTATGTATATCTTTATTTCTAGTGAGATGTAGTATGTTTGATATGAGATTAAGATGAGTAAAACAAGAGGAAAACATCCTCTTTATTACTCACCAAAACCGGCCAAACATGCCCAAAAGAGGTGAATACTTTCTGCCTTATCAAAACAATAAAGTGGTTAGAGGTGTTTAGGTTACTAATCATGATGCTTAATCTTGATTAGAACAAAATTAAAGCCTAACCCTACCCTACTATAAGCACAACCGATTTTATATGTAAAATGGAGTCCATTTTACATTTTGTGATTTTGTCATTTGTCACACATGTGACATGTTATCTTATAATATAAATATGTATTTAACTAGTTTAAATACAATTTCATGTCAAATAAATTGAACTTAACATTTTAAGTAATAATTTATAATCACATATATATATATATAAAATGGGTCATCTCATATTTGGTTGACACGATCTACAACTAATTGTAATTATGCTCAACCAATCATACTTATCTCAAATGTTTCATAAACATTAAGCATTCTAATATAACAATTATATTATTGAATCTTATTTAATCATATTACAATAAGATATATTTCTCACTTGTAAACTTGTTCTGTTTAAGGTATTAATTAATCTGTATTGTTATACAATTAATTAACTTTCATGAGTAGGGAATTGTCCTTTGGGTGTTACCTCAAGGGATCATTTGATCACCACCGCCAGACGACAGTAATGTCAAACTCTGGTAAGTCAATCATTACCGATTAATGTGGATCAGTTGACTATAATGTTAATCATCCCTTTGTATTCTTATTAATGAGATTTAATTAAGTGATCACACTATTGTTGAGGACACTTACTCCAACACTATCATCATCGGGTGTTTGGCGGGATTTCTATAAATGCTAGTATCGACAGATACGGGTATCTACAAAGCCCCCACTTTGACTGAGGCTTGGACAAGGCAAAAGTCAAAATATATCCCAAGTCTACCGACTTAAGGATTTCGCAGGCCGTTTAGGGTCCATTAGACCTGCGTACGTAAACTCGTCAGCCATAAGACAAGGAGACATACCTGAAACACGGTTCTGGATGCCACAATTCATTCATCGCTTTCGAAATATTTGGTCGTCGACCCACAACATCGTTGTTTTCATCAAATATATTGGTCATCGACCCTCAACATCGTTGTTTCATCAAAAGAGGGGTTGAGCCTTATCCTTAGGTGCCTACGTATCCGTTTATGACGGAATCAAACCTGTATCGTAGTTTGAGTTAGTGACTTGTAGATTTCTACTGCTTCGGCCCTAAATTAATATATTTTTATTCATTGAATAAATCTAAGATTTGTATTATGCAGAAGGAATATTTATCAATTCCGGTGTTCCGCTCAGGGAACGATTCATCGAATCAGTGCTCGTTCTAGCTAACATTTATGGGGAGCATTCTGTTGTAGATGTCATCCTTTTTGTTTCATAATGGTCTCTGGAGCCGACGGCGACAGAGCCCCCAGTTGGAGCATATTCTGCAACTATTCACAATTCATATATCACGCAATTCACGTAGCAACATTTGAGGCTTGAAAATTCAAATGGGTCATCGACCGAACTTTAGTTTGAAAATGGATCATCCATCCGAGTTTTAATTTGAAATGGGTTATCGACCGAGCTTTTGGTTTTAAATAGGTCATCGACTGAGCTTTGGTTTGAAAATTCGAATGGGTCATCGACCAAACTTTGATTTGAATTGGGTCTTCGACCGAGGTTTGATTTGAAATGAGTCATCGGCCCGCATTTTTGATATTTGGAAACCAAGGATATGTTATTGACCAAGCTGTGATTTGAAAATGGATCAACGATCCGCATTTCAATATGAAAATGGGTCATCGGCCCGCATTTTATATATCTTTGAAATCATGGATAGGTCATCGACCGAGCTTCGATTTTTGAAAATGGATCATCGATCCTTATTTTTAAAAATTTGCATGTTTGAAAAAAATTGAGAATGTGATGGGTAGATACGACTTGCATTTTCAAATGCGACTTGGACTCTTTCGACCCATTATCAATGTGGGCGTAGCCCGCTACCTTCAAATAAAATCCGTAAGTGTGTACGTGTTTCTATTTCAAAACTTGACTCGTTGTGGGTTGAACTCTTCACCTATCGCTTCTGAAAAGCTAATGATTACTTCCATAATTTGTTAATCATGAACCGTCATCTACACCATCGTTCATCTTCCACTTCCACCTTCTTTATTTTCAGCGGGTTTTATCATTTTTTGCCTCCGCCTTCTTTCTTTCAGCGGGCTTATTCATTTTTTTTGCCACTGCCTCCTTTTTTTTTCAACATGCTTTCGTTTTGCCACTGTCTCCCATCTTTTTAGCGGGCTTTCATTTTTTTGATCCCGACACAAATTCTTTTCTATTTAGCAAATGGACCCGACGCATTGCATGGGTGACCAAGCATCTTCGCTAGTATCATTAGACCGAACTCGTTACGACACTTGACGATTACTCATTGTAAGTCTACATCTTTATCTTAGCCATACCGTGTATTAAGACTGAATCTACAAAGTTGGCTTCATTTGGACTTTGGTTAAGACCCGTAAAATTTTTTGTGGCTTTCACACAAGGGATCCCAGACATCGACAAGATGAAGGGGTGGATGAAATTTTCAATTTCGGATGGTTGAATCCTATTTATGAAGGATTGCCTACGTATTCTTGTAGGGCAAAATCAAACCCGAAGTAGTTCGATAAAGGTGCATCAAACTAGTCATTTTAATTTGTGTGTACACACTTGGAGGATTTACCTAAAACATCATAATGTATCCCCTGCTAGCCTGTAAGGTATCGTCAAATCCCGTGTCCAGGGTTGGTGTAGGAGGCTGTGATTTTATAGGATGTGGAGCTTGGTAATAACATGTTTGAATAATGGACCATCATTCTGAAGGTTCTTTTTCTGGTGTTAAGGCTAATGAGTTATGGCATACATCGTAGAAGGAAAAGGCGTCTCGGGTTTTACAAATCCCGAGTGCAAATGGGTTGGTAAACAATGTGGGTTCAAATTTCCATGTCTGGACCCCAAAGGCATGGGGTAACGAAACAAGTGGGAAGATTCTCAAAATTTTCGACAATACCTCTGTAACCGTCTCGAGAAGGACTTAGGGTAGAATGGTTGCAATATAAGGTTTTGGCTTCGCCCATTAAACTTCGACTACATGTACTTCGATATTAGGATCATATGTCTGATGGTTCTTGTAACTTCGACATTTGACCTCGACATTTTCTCTTCTCTTTTTTTATTCTCTTTTCTTTATTATTATTTTTTTCTTTTTACTTCTTTTTCTTTCAAAACAACCCTTCGGGTTGCAGCTGGGTACATGTTGAAATAGTTGGGCTTTGCCAACTGATCAATCTCTTCTTTTCTCTTCGAGATGAGGTGTTCTTGTGGGGAATGGGCTTGCCTTCCGTCATTAACATGGGAACAGAGAGCTAGTCTAGGTTTGTCACAGAATCATCTATTGGTCTTGTCTTGAGCATAAGTTTTGATGGAGGTTTTCTACCGCCAGACATGGAATAGGTAAAGGAAACGGTCACTGGATCGTAAGGTAGCTTACCATCTACAACATGATACATTTCTGATTGGGAGCGCCCTTCGAGTGCGTCGTGCATTTAGATTGATAATCAAAGATGTGAATAGACATGAAAATGAGCATTTCATTCGGTATGATAGAATGTTTGACAGACTCGAAGATCAATCGATTGCTAGGACACATCCTAGATCGCAGAACTACGACTCGATTGCAAGAAAGAAAAGTCCCAGACTCGACTTAGACTAAATGTGGAAAGAAGAATCGTAATCATCAAATCTGGTTTTGATCATTTCTCCTTCTTACGGGCAATACATCATCCCGTCAATAATGCGGAAGTCATCCAGCTCAATTCTCGTTATCAACTCCAACTTTGTCATCGCCTTTGCCGATTCGAACCACCATTGATGCCACGCCCTTGTTGCACTACTGATGAAGGTCACATCCTAATCAATCATGTGTAATATATACCCTATCAACAAGTGCTTACAAGCACCGACTCGGAAAGTTGATGATGCTTCGTCCGTGCCATAAAGAGCTATGAGTTTAGAGGGATTTCTGATAAAGTCCGGATATTGTGCAACTAGCCTCTTCTTAGCTTGTTCTTTCTCTCGTTGCATCCTAACGTACCATGGTTGGAGTCTTCTTTCCCTCATGAACCTCTTCATTTCACCGTCTTTTGACACGTCTTCCTCAGTCTTTTGGAGCTTCTTGGCAAGGGAAACCTCCGAGGTCGACCCTTTACCAAGTGCCTTGACTGAGGTGGTTTTGGACTCGAGGACGTCCATTCTCGACCTTGATATTTCTTCTTTAGTTTTAGAGACAATTGCAACTTTGGCTAGATAGATGTCTTCTTCCTCATCGTCCCCAGCCCCATTAGTCTTATTCTCGCTTCGAAGAGTGTATGGTGTACAATCAATAACAAAGTCCTTAATCTGAACTTCGTTCTTGGCTTGAGGGAGGAACTTGGAGCAGCCCACATATATTTCCCCAACGTAGAGTCTCGCGAGGCGACAAACAGGTCGGATTAAATGAGATACATCAACGTTATCTTTGACAAATATTGCATTCGCATGATCACCGAAGGGAGTCGGATAGATCTCACCATATCATCATTAACAAGTGGATGGGAGTCCCATCCTCCTCAAACATAAGTAAGAAGAAAAAGGGATAAGGGAGAAGGGAGTCGAAAATATCGCACCATATCGCCTTCTCTCTCCGTGTCTCTTATGATGTGGGGCACACATGTGGATGGATATAATACGGAACACACACCAAAATATACAAACTAAGCTATATACAACTAATTTTTAGGTTTTAAAAAAAAATTCAATTTTTAGGGGTTTGAAATTCTAAAACATGTATATAAAAAAATTACAAGTATTCGTAAATGATATTTCTCTCTTCACACTTAATATTTACGTTGTCCTCAATGGAACTAAATGTAGGGAGAGGAATGCAAATTAAAAAAACAATTTTTTGAATTTTTACAACTTTGTGAGCCTCAATTCCAAAGCATTTAAAAATCCAATCAATGATCTTATTAGCTTATCAAAGAAGATGGACCAATCCTCACAAAAATGATCTTAATGAATTTTAAAAGGCAAACAAGGTGAACTGAAATCTCTACAAAAATAGAGGGTTTCAGAGGCTAAAAGGAGCTAGGATTAACACTCCCTCACACACTCACTTAAGCACTCAAAATACTTAAGGAACCTGCACTAGGCCAGGCAGAACAGATAGAACCTTCAGTCCTAGCACACAAGCACAGACTGAAGGGGTGTGTTTAAGGCTCAAGCACACAAGCAATAAACCTTAGACACCATGTATTTAACCCACACACAAGTAAGTTAAAGACACAAACAAGACTCAAGCCTCTGCTTAGAGTTTTGTGTTTGAACAAAGTTCAGGTTTTTTCAATTCATCATAATCTGATTATTACAAAGGGGTTTGAGCTCCTTATATAGATGCTCATACATCTTGGCCCTTAAATAAAAACAAGATCCTAAGGCTACAAATTAAAGTACAAAAGGACAATGTAATAAAGCAATACAAACAAGAGGACAAAAAGCAAAAGTAATCAATCCTAGGGACTGTTTGGACGTTGCATAGCTGATGCCCCAACTCATTGTCCTTGCTCTTTAATTGCCAGGGGCCCCTCATCCTAGTCATGGCCTTCCATGTCCTTGTCATGGCCTTGTCTTGGCCTAGCCAAGGTAGTTGGCATGTGCTTGTCACAACCGAGACATTGGACTGGCATGTGCTTGTCAAAGCTGCCATGTGCTAGTCTTGTGCTTGCCATGGTCTTGTTTGTCCTAGCACAATGTAGCCTCATGTCTTTGTCTTGGCCGAGACATGTGACAACCATGTCCTTATCTTGGCTTGCTCAAGGCTGAAACATGGACTGACAAATCCTTCTTGTTGCTGCCAAAAAGCTTGTCCTTGTTGCTCACATTCCTTGGCTTGTTTTTGAACACCCAAAAGGGGGACCATATTTTGTTGTTTGTCCTTGGAATCTTGTAATTTGAGCTCACCATTTGGCCTTGCAAAAGCAGGCTGCTAACCAGCCATTTTTGGCCTCTTTGAAATTTATTGAACTGAAATCTCTACGAAAATAGAGGTTTTCAGAGGCTAAAAGGAGCCAGGATTAACACTCCCTCACACACTCACTTAAGCACTCAAAATACTTAAGGAACCTGCACTAGGCCAGGCAGAACAGATAGAACCTTCAGTCCTAGCAAACAAGCACAGACTGAAGGGGTGTGTTTAAGGCTCAAGCACACAAGCAATAAACCTTAGACACCATGTATTTAACCCACACAAAAGTAAGTTAAAGACACAAAAAAGACTCAAGCCTCTGCTAAGAGTTTTGTGTTTGAACAAAGTTCAGGTTTTTTCAATTCATCATAATCTGATTATTACAAAGGGGTTTGAGCTCCTTATATAGATGCTCATACTACATCTTGGCTCTTAAACAAAAACAAGATCCTAAGGCTACAAATTAAAGTACAAAAGGACAATGTAATAAAGTAATACAAACAAGAGGACAACAAAGCAAATGTAATCAGTCCAAGGGACTGTTTGGACGTTGCATAGCTGATGCCCCAACTCATTGTCCTTGCTCTTTAATTGCCAGGGGCCCCTCGTCCTAGTCATGGCCTTCCATGTCTTTGTCATGGCCTAGCCAAGGTAGTTGGCATGTGCTTGTCACAACCGAGACATGGGACTGGCATGCGCTTGTCAAGGCTGGCATGTGCTAGTCTTGTGCTTGCCATGGTCTTTTTTTGTCCTAGCACAATGTAGCCTCATTTCTTTGTCTTGACCGAGCCATGTGACAACCATGTCCTTATCATGTCTTTCTCAAGGCTTGCTCAAGGCCGAAACATGGACTTACAAGTCCTTGTTGCTGCCAAAAAGCTTGTCCTTGTTGCTCACTTGCCTTGGCTTGTTTTACAAAACCCAAAAGGGGGACCATATGATGTTGTTTGTCCTTGGAATCTTGTAATTTGAGCTCACCATTTGGCCTTTCAAAAACAGGCTGCTAACCAGCCATTTTTGGCCTCTTTGGAATTTATTTTAGTGCACAAGGCCATTTATACAACCAAAGAGGAATAAGCCTACTAGTGAAATACTTGTGAGGTAGAAAGTGAACACCAAATAACTCATTTTCACACAAAAATTCATCACTTGATTTAAAGTTAAAAAGAGGGTGGTTAAAACTTTCGAGATCACTCACAACATCATTCTTCTCATTTTCACATTCCTTAAGAGTGTTGATCATATCTCTATTGATAAGCATGGTTTTAGTGTCGTTTTCCCCTCATTTATACCTTAATTCAACTCGGTTTTGAATATTTTCATCGAATTATAGCTCGTTTTATGTGATAATTAGTAATTAGTGATTTTTATTTAATTATTGAAAATAGTTGTTATTTTGTGGGATTTGGTACTGCTTTTGGTCGGTTAAATTTTGTAAGAAATTGTCTCGTGGATTAAAGAGTAGACGGAGATATGAGACGGGTCAAAGTATAGTATATCAAAGGAGCAAAGTCAAAGTCAAATGTTCAAAATCACAATCAAACACAATCTCTCCGATCTTCACCCTCAAAAGTAACCATCATTGACTCCATCATCATATTCACAACACCATTCTCTCATCACCATCACTCTCCACAAACTCGAACCACAAACGGACAACCATGGTCGGTTACATCATTACCACTCATCAAATTCCCACCCTGGTCCGTGACCTGTAACCCGAGTGCAGCGACATCCACAAAAGACCACCAAGTGCGGATCAAATGTTCACCATCGCTTCATCACCATGGTTGTTTACTACTGGTCGCTCATCACCAATCGAACCACCAGGCGCGCCATCTCCAGGGAGGACCACCAATAGCAGCAGCAGCATCGCGTGAGCCATGGCTCACGCCATCCATGAACCATCAAGCAACCGCAGCGGTGACACCATCAACCACTACCGTGAGCAGCTCTCACACACCACCAGTAGCAGTAACAAGTGATCATCAAAGAGTACCGTCGCGGTGTCGATCTCAAATTCGTCAACCTCTTATTGCCATCCTCTCCCCTGCATCTCGGCTGTACTCCGTCTCACGCTCCTATTCCGAGCCTAGAAATCATTCACCATCTACGCTCATACAAGATCGTGTTAGGTTTATATACCTACTCATAAGACACTTCTTATGATTAAATAGTTAACTCTTTTAACTAGTTTCCAAGATCTAGTACATGCAAAATAAATAAAACAAAGTTAAGAAGAAAATTGTTCCTCACAATGTTGTTTTAGTCGAGTAATGGGTACAAGGACAAGACTCCTTCTTGTTCTTGAGCTTGAGATAAGTGGATTAACTTCCTAGTTCCAAGTGTAGGAACTCTCCTTGGTGATGCACCTATACTATCCCTTATCACTCAAATGTAAGTTTACTAGAACTACAAATGAGTAGCCCTTAAAACCGAGTACAACATGTTTCAAATTACTACTATAGTAATGTTGTATTAATACTTGAATACAAGTTCTATGAAACTTCTTAAGTTTCTAACTATGTAAATTTCTAGTGAGATTTTGAATTTTTGAATATGAGATCAAGTGATTAGTGAAATAAGAGGAAAAACATCCTCTTATTCACTCACCAAAACCGGTGCAACACTAGCATGAGGGAGGGTGAACATGCCATTACTTTTTGTCTAAACAATGCATTAGGCTTTAGGGCTAGTTATAGGTTTGTAATCATTTTGTTCTAATCTTAATTAGAACACTAATAATTATACAACCATTTACCCATCCTCATAACACCGATGCCACAACATAAAATGGAGTCCATTTTATAATTTGTGATTTTGTGATTTGTCACATTTGTGACATGTGACATATAATTTATCTTATAAATATGCATTTAACTAATTTAAATGCAATATCATAACAAATAAATTAAACTTAATATTTTAAGTAATAATTTATAATCACATATATAAAATGAGTCATCTCATATTTGGTTAATATGATCTACAGCTAATGGTAATCATTATCAAACAATCATGCTTATCTCAAATGTTTAATAAACATTAAGCATTCTTAGTAATATAACAATTAATTTACTAAATTGAATCTTATTTAATCATATTACAATAAGATATAATTCTCACTAATTATACAAACTTTTTCTATTTAAGGAATTAATGAATCTGTATCGTTATACAGTTAATTAATATTCTTGATTAGGGAATCGTCCTTTCGGTGTGGCCTCAAGGGATCAACTAATCATCACCGTCATACGACAATAACGTCAAAATCTAGTAAGTCAATCGTTACCGATTAATGTGGACCAGTTGACTATAATGTTAATCATCCCTTTGTATTCTTGTTATTGAGATTTTAATTAAGTGATCACATTATTGTTGAGGACACTTACTCCAACAATCTCCCACTTGTTCGAAACAAGTGTGCGTCACCAATTCTCTTGTCCTATTACAATCTCCCACTCAATGCAAGGTGTCTTGCAGGTGGTACTTGCATGTTATCATATCTTGAGTGGTTTCCTCGATCTGGAGAGTAAGTGACTGACCGGAATTATCTACCGTAGATACCTTATGAGCGTGGCCACGCATTTCCAGTTCAGTACTCCTCGAGTGGCCTTGAGATATTGGATAACCCTGACAAGAAGTTGGACAACCTATCACACTATTTCCTTCGTACACTCACAGTTCATCATGACCCAATAATTGTCCATTCACCCCTTTTTACATAATGGCTTGGGGCAAGGCAAATAGTTTCTAGTCTAAAGAATTGACTAAAAAAGAATACTATAGTAGCTCTCGCCACGACCAGGATTCATGAATTGCCAGAACTCTATAAGCGATCACTGCGCGACAGAGTGTCCCATACAGTCTGTCTATGTGATCGACTAGTCATCCCTTATGACCCTATGTCACTTGAACTTGCCATCAATCGCATCACACTCTAGTCACTTCGAGACGTCACCTCATGTAAGCAACTAGGGGCCAAGGCTAGGTTAATCCAGTTCACTTTAATAGGGTTCAAAGTTGTCACTACAACCTATTTGGATATAACAAAGCACAAAAATGAGTTTTAGAAACTCAAACGATAAATGTGATTATCTAAAGTGTACAAGTTCCATGACACTTCATGACCATCTTGTATAAATGCAATAAAAGCGTGGATAGTGGATATATCATGTATCCATTTATTCCAACTTTATGAATTACCTTTTCTTTCCATTCATCGTTATTCCCAATAGCATGAATTTATCTAAGTACATCACTCGATCTCTATCTACTGTTGGACTCTTTTACTTGAAAGATGCTCCCACTTGTTATCAAAATAACTAAGTATGTTGGTGAAAGGGCCTACTATTAGATCCTTATGAGCCACCTTTTCCACATCACCATGTACTAAGACTCTATTTGTAGAATATTCAATGATTAACACTTCAATCATGCCTTTTTATCTATTCGCTTTTAGTATAACAAAAGTTGGCCTAGAATTCTGTCAGATCCTTATATATTTGGAAACTTGGGTTTCTGTAACTTTTAACACATAACTAAGTTATCATTACCAAACACAAGAATGAACTCATAGTTCTCCTCGAGAAATTCATGAATATTCTTGAACGCTATCCAATGACTCTCATATGGATTGATTTGTTATTCACTTCTCATGCTCCAAGCATACAACTCATCAAGGTATGTGCATATCTTGGCATATACGATTGGCCTAATGGCGGAAACATTAGCAATCATGTGTATCCTTTCTCATCTATTACTATAGATTTTGGATACCTACTCCAAGTCTTTCATCTAGAAATGATTTCCCAAACACTCCTCCACGGAAGGCAATGTTAGTAAATCATTCCCTAATGATTGATATGTCTGCTATGTCTCCTACATATAAGACATGGAAGATATTTTGCCTCAGAAACGATATGCTTCTCCCAAGTCTTTCATCTAGAAAATATTTCCTAAACACTCCTCTACGGAAGGCAATGTTAGTACATCATTCCTAATGATTAATATGCCTCATATATACAAGACATGGAAGATATTTTGCTCCCACTAATCTTCATGTCCATACATGATAACTCAGCTTCCACTAACCTTCATGTCCACATATGATAGATCTAACTCCCACTTAACTTCATGCATAAACATGGCTCTTTAACAATTCGAGGAAACCATTGTCTCTTGTTATGCAATGATTATTACAACCTCTCAAGTTCTCTCTTAGGATCACACATTGATCTCCTAAGTTTTGTACGACAACTTGTGCACTTCTAAATTCCCATTTAGAAAGGTAACCTTAAACAACTCTTTGTCACTTTGTCATACATATACTTTCAACGAGGTGTAGATGCAATAATCTTGGCAAAGATGGTTATATTTTAACTTATATATAATACTTTAAAATAAAGTTTTATTCACCCTAGGGAGGTCCAAACCTCCCCAAGTAATTTTATATGTATAGTATCCATATTGTATTCTTAAGGCTCTTATGCAACAAATTCGAATTGGAAATTATAACCGCCAATTTATAGATCATAGTCTTATTACTTTCAAAAAGTAAAAAATTTAACTGCTAGCCTCTAACCTTGGACGACTTAAGAACATTTTTCTCTTGTCTCTCTATCCAAAAATTAGTTTGTGGCAAATTTTCTCCCACTCTATCCTTTTTAAAATACACATATTTATATGAAGGATAGCACTATGAGCCACAAACAGCTTTGTTCTCTAGGTTTAATGAGGTAAAATGCTCGTATTATCTTTGAGCGATCTATAGCATACTTATTTGTTTAGACTTTGTGTTTTAACTTCTTAATACTTGTTCTATCTAAGCAAAATACTTGGATCTTCATCCATGTCTTGTACAAATTTAAGGTTCTCATGCCTTCCATAACCCGTATGGAGTCATATTGTCGTATAAGATCTTATCTTGGGGCTTATATGGATTGCAAATCCCCAAATGTGAGTTCATTAACTCAATTTGACTATGCAATTGATCTGTCTTATTTCAAATAAGTTGTGATACTTAGTCACCAGTCCATAAGTAAGAATCCAATTCATTACTTAGGCGATTATAATGATCAAATCATTATATTTTCTCATATGATCAATTTGTCACAATACTTTATGTTTAAGATATTAACTTTGTATAATGAAAAGTTTAGAACATAAATTCCATAAACATAATGACTTGGGTTGAAAACAAAGCCATGATTCTAAAGTACAACAATTGTCTTTCAAAATGGAAATAATAACCAGTTTCTATGTCTAAAAAGAAAATCAAAAGTTCTAAAATGTCATTCAAAATAAATAGAAATACAAATAGCAAGATAGCGCCAAGCCACTCATAGGTCTCCTCTATGCGGTGCTACATTAGCTCCCTCATCTTGGAAATCCCCTTAAGTTTGCTTTGCCTTGTCTTTCTTTTCATGCCCTTAATCTAATTAGGAGGATAAGAACTACAACTTGTATCAAAATACCAAAGTTGAGATTAATCTCAATAACATAATGATCCGGGAGAACTATTATCTACTGGAAGAACTCGTCCAATCTTAATATCTCCCAAATATCTGGAGCAAATACGTTTCCAATGGCCTATACCATTACAATAATGACACTTGTCGTTGTAGGTGACACCCTTCTTAGACTTAGAAGAACTATTCCCAATAGCCTTTCTTTGTTCTTAGAAGGTGTGGGCTCGTTCCCTTTGTGTCCACTCTTCTTGAACTTCCCTTTGCATTTGTCATTTGATGTTCAAAACATCTTTGCTAGTGCTAGCATGGTAGCCCATTTCACGATTGGTTTGCACAAGCATTTTGTGCAACTCATTTAGTGTCGTGGTTATGTTTTGCATGTTGAAGTTCACCCTAAAGTCAACAAACCCTTTGATACGGTTTAGGGAGTGGAGTACACGGTCAATCACAAGTTGCTCATGAATCACTATTCCTTGCTCCTTGAGTACCTCGACATGCTTAATCATTTTGAGCACGTGGGGGCTAAAATTTTGACCATCCTTAATGTTAAGGTCGTAAGAATGGGATGCGGCTTCACATTGAACGATCCTAGGAGCTCGTGAAAACATGGTCACGAGTTTAGTGTAGATCTTATATGTGGAATTCATTTTTATGACATTCCTTTGAAGCTCGATATCCTTAGAGGCATTCTTGATTACGACCGACTTTTTTTTGGGTAGGTCTCATAGGCCTCCCTTACGGCCTTACTTGACCTTGCATTAGGAGTGGTGGGAAAAGGCTAGATGAGGTAACTAAGCTTACCATCACCTTTGGTAGCTAGGCAAAGTTGCCCATTCCAATCCGCGAAATTAGAACAATTCTTTTCAAATTTGCATTGATCCATAAAGGATCTGAGCCATGATACAGTGGTGAGTTGTGGTGTGGGAGGTCGAACCTCGTTATCGTTTGCCGACATTGCGAATAAATAAGTTTGACTACAAAATAGAAAATGAAAGAAACATCAAAATTTATCGTTTTAAAATACTTGTAAACATTTTAAACAAGTTTGTCATTTATGTAATGACCTCTACCCAATTACATAAATGATTCCAAGACCCAAATCCTATATTAACTTGGGTTTATGTGAGCCACGGACGCCACGACGTTTATTAATATTACTGGGTGGGTTAACTCTTTAACCGATTCTACAATTAGAATTCTTGGTCGATGAAATACTTTATTGTCATCTTTAGCCCGGAACACATGAGCCACGGACCCTAATATTTCCGTTGAGTTCAACCAAATTTTGATGCAATAACGATTTATTGCCCCACTTACCCAACGTAATAAGTTTAGCACCTCGGTGAGCCGAACCTACTTCCTTACGAAATTGAGATTCATGGGTTCTACTATTTGTTAAGGCTAAATCTCAATTAATGAATATAGAGGTAAAGTCAATTTATTATCTATCTCCTTTAAGTGAACAAAATTGGTGATCTATCGATAATTATAATTGACGCGGTCGATTAACAAATTCCTCGTATGTCCTTCCTAGAAATAGAAAACCAAATAATCTATTTACAAATTCAGAAAGCAACTCCTTTGGTCCCTTGAATTTCATGTGCACGCCTCCCAAGGACACCGTCTTTTTCGGAACACCTTTCCGAATGGCTACGTCTTTAGGAAACTCCAGGATTACAAATAATTACAAAAATATATAATAAAAATTACATGAATTTCCTATTATATATTTGTAAAAATAAAATATTACAATAAAAGTGATACGAGATCACATAAAATTAAAACCGAATCAATATTCCCTTACATTACGGGCAATATCGATTAAAACTAAGGCCATACTAAGACAAATTACATAAAACAAAAATTACATATATAAAAAATGACAATCATTCATTCAAAATGAAGCATAATTATATGTAAACTCATGCAATATTAATGTGCCAATCGCCCTAATAAAACTTATATCGTATATAACCAAGTTTTATGGAAATGTGTGATAATAACCAATTAAAATCACAAATCAACAATTAAATCAACATTAAGTCCAATTTAATTAACCTAACTGTTTTAGGACTCAAAAATTAGTCTCCACTAATTATTTGACAATAACTCAACTCGGTTTTGCATTATTGCTCGTTGTTTACCCTTATTCACATAACGTTTATGTAATAATTCAAAATTTAATTACAATAATTTATAAATTTGAAAATTAAAAATTTAAATATTCTGGAACAGTTCCAGGAACATCATCATGTCAAAATTTTGGTCAAAACTTTTCGAATCATTTTAGAGAAAAATATAGTTGCACTTAATCGATTTTATCAAATAAAATACTTAAAACACACGAAAATTAATCTAATTAATTTTCTACTTTTACATATGATATGTATAATATATATGCAACTTATTATAATTTTTCTCATGCCATAAAATTTGTTTTAGCTATTCATGCCAAAATAATCACTATTTATGACCTTTACTATTAAAAATCATAAATCATTCAAAACAAATCATATTTATCTCAAATTTTACATACAGTAGGTAAATATGTATGTGATATCATACTAAAATTTCATGGCCAGATTCGAAATCTAACTATATTTAGTAAATAGATATTCATTTTACCCATTAAAATGTGTTTATTTAACTAAAAATCATTAAATAAAGCAATAATCTTCCATAAATCTTAAAAATGACCTAAAACCATTTTAGGACAAGAATGTATTTCATACATAAAAATTTCGTGACTTTATCATATAAATCACAAATTTATAGTTTTATTTAGTTACTTTAACTCGTAAAAACTTATAAAACCGATTTGCATGCAACAACCATATGCTCTGATACCAATTGTTAGGTTCATATATGACCGGGTTGTCGCATACCCTAATCAAAGATAAATAACTCAAATGTAAGTTTACTAGAACTACAAATGAGTAGCCCTTAAAACCGAGTACAACATGTTTCAAAATACTACTCTAGTAATGTTGTGTTAATACTTGTGTTGGAGCTAGTGTCCTCCACAGTTAGTGTGATAACGTGTATGAATATCTTACAGGTTCACAGGGTATACTTAGTATTCTTATCAGTTGATTAACGTTTATCGATAACGGTTGGCTTGCTAGAAGTTTGACGTTATTGTCATTTTAATGGCGGTGATCAACTGGTCCCTAAAAGTCACACCTAAACGATGTGTTTGAGAGATATGATTATGTGAATAATACAATCATATTGATGCCTTATATGACTAAAAGGTTAGTCGATGTATATGACTAAAAGGTTAGTCATTGTAATAATGATACGATTATTTAATACAATTAAATAATACTAGCTGAGACGAATTAAATATTAATTCGTAAATGAATATAAACTGTTATATCTAATTGATGCATATAATGTAATTATTTAATACGATTAAATAATGTAAGCTTAAACGAATTAAATGTTAATTCATAATTAAATATAAACTGTTATATTTAATTAGCAAATTATAAATATACGATATTTATAGTTGACTTATATATTATACGATATTGACATAATAAATGATGTCAAACCGGTATTAATAAATCGACTACAAAATGTTGTATAGACTTATTATTATATGACAACATAAATGACAATAATAATACATACACACATTATACATTAAATAAATAAAAGAGGAAGACTCCTATCTGGACTCCACTTCCTAATACAAGTAGAAGAAGAAGAGGGAGACTCCTCCCTCTACTACACTTGTGTTACACGGCCAAAAGAGGGTAGAGGAGAGTCTTATATAAACTCTTCTTCTCTACATGATTCATCATTCAGAACTTGACACAAAAATCATCAGTAATTTTTGTATTCTTTCTAGCACTAGAAAATGCATATCTCAGAACATCTTGGGTACAACAATTAGGAGAATATCGATTTCGATATTTGTTCATAGGCCATATTGCTAAGACCAAAAGGTTGATTCTAATATTTATGCTTTTCGTTTATGACTCGTATTTCATATATTATAATTTCGTTATAATCCTTAAATTTCATGTATGAAATATACCGATATTTCCCACAAGTGGTATCAGAGCCAAGGGTACGAAATTATTTTACATGATTTTTCATGAATGAAATATTGAATTAAGTTTTTTCAGAAAATTTTATATTCGGCTGGAATTTTTTTTGGCCGTGTAATTATTTTTTATTCGGCTGTTTTTTTTTATTTGATTCGGTTAAAAAATTTTTTTTTTTTTTTTGCCATGTGTTTGTTTTTATTTTTTTTATTCTTGTTATCATTTTGATTTATTGATATTGTTGTTTTAAATTGTTAAGATGACAATATGATAAATTTGTAGATGTTTTAATTTAATAAGGATTAAATTAAAACGTAAATGGAAATTGCTTTTGAATGTTTACGCACATTTGTTTTGCTATACATTTTCGGTTTAACATGATGTTAAATTGTTGTTTTGCATCATGATTCATTAATTTTAATGATGTTCAAATCAATTATGATTACTCAAATATTAAGATAATCGATTTAATCATGATTTAGATATTCATTTTAATTTGTTAAATTGAGTCATCTAGTTTGAATCAATGTTTAATAATGATTGAATGTTGATAATTGTACCGATCTTGTAATATTAGCAACATCAAATTATATGTTAATTTGTTAAAAAAAAAAAAAAAAAAAACAGGCCGTATTTGTTGAAAAAAAAAATATTCGGATTTTTTGTTTTTTTTTTGTTATTGGCCGAATTTTTTGATTTATGCATTATATTGATAATGTATAATTGTTGTTGTGAAAAAGTTCACAATTTTTGGATACGCAATTATTTTAAAAAGGTTTAAAATAATGTTGGATTAATTCATATTATACGATAATATGAATTAAAATTGGATTATGGTTGATTGGAATTATTGTGAGTAATTAAGGAATTGTTACATAATTTTGATCATTTTAAATAGGTGGTTTGGATAAATTACTCTACATAATTAAGGAATTATGTCTTGAATGATTAATTTATTGTTGATGCATTTTATTTTGTTGAATGATTTGTTGAATGGTTTATTTACGTATTTTTGCAATTGGTTGTTATTTGTGTTACCTAGGGTGGCCTTAGTTGATTATGTTTTCGTAATGATGGAAACATGATCTTGATGTAATTTTGACTTCTCGAATCTCCTTTTATTTTCTTTGAAGTTATGTTTTTTTAAATTAGAATGTAAATAGGTTTATATTTGTAATTTATTAAATATAATTTGAGAAGACTAAAGATGGAGATCAGATTGCTCACTCCCGCTACATGGACCAAGATGGAACATCAAGACAAGCTTTTCGGGTCCTATTTGGATTCAAAGTTGTATTTTGTTCATTTTGGTAGATAGGCCACACTAGGACTTTGTAATTTTACGTATTTTTCGTTCTTGTTGCTTTTCATCTCATGATAGTTAGTGCATCATATTCCGCCTAAACCAAACCACCTACTACTAAAAAATTGCATGAAAATTGACTCATATAGTTTGGATGTTAGTTATCATTGACATAAAGATGTCACACGAATTTTAAGCCATCATCTTAGTTTATTCATTCCCGCATGCTAGATATTCGTTCACTTAAAATGAATTAAAATAAACTTCATGGGATCTTCCTCTAAAACCTAAAATTGAGACTAGTCTTTTTAGGCCAAACTATTATGAATCCCTTCTTCGTCGGTATGCATATAGGACCTTACTCTCCATATGACCCCTTCTACGTTGGGTAAGTAGTATGTGTTGACTTATTTTACCTCAACATTATAAACCGAAAAGTTTCTCGTGATTATGATGGACTGAAGATAAAATGTTATCGACCAAAAATTCTAAAGGTAGAATTAGCCAAAAGGTTGGTTTATCAATGTAAAGATAATTGAGTATTGGGATCATTTATATAATTCTTGAGGGAGGTCAATTGTATAAATGCTTGAGTCTTCGCATTAAACAAGTTTTGCACTAGACTTAATTCAGATCGATGAGTATGCTTATTGTTATATTTTTCTTCTTTTTCGTAGTGTAGAATTCGTCTTATATTGATAATACTGCTATAACAAATGGCTGGCCATAATGATGTCCCAATGCCAAGTGCCACACTCGCACGCGAGTCCTGGCTTAAAACTTTCATGAACCACATGAATCAGTCCACGCGACTGAAGAATGACGGGTCCAACTTTGCGGACTGGGAGGCGGTATTACGGAATGCAGCCATTGCTGACGGTACGCTCCAGTACTTGACTGAGCCAATACCGCCAAATCCAGGCCCCAATGCGAGAACTAACGAGTCACTTGCTTTTAGTGACTTCGTTATGGAAGCGGGTGCGATAAAGAACGTACTCATCTTTGCATTGGAATCCAATTTGAAAAGACGCTTCATTGCCCAAGGTGCGAATAAGATTTTCACCACGCTCACTAACGAATTATCAAAAGCACCGAGTGTGACAACCCTCGCGAATGCGGAAATAAAACATACAAGCATGTGATTTAATTAGCGGAAAATACAGTATTTTAAAAACCTTTTTACATGCAAATAGAAAATACAAGGAGTGTCAAATATTACAAACTAAAGTATGAAATACAACAAAGAGACGAAGTCTCTCAAAATGTTATCCAACAACAAAGTTATTAGCAACTAGCTAGAATCGTCTAGAGGTGTTTCAATCCAGGGACCACGCCCGCTAGCTCACACCCAAACCCAAAATACCACAAGCAAAAAGCCATCAACTCAAGCAACCTGTTCATCCATGAAAAACATGAACGCCACAGTCAGTGGGGAGTAACTCCGGGTTCTCTCAGCCATATCACATTAAACGTACATAAAAAGAAATACAAAAGTAGAAGCATGCATATATAGATATACATGTGAAATACGATAAGGATAGATAGGCAATTCAATGCATAAAGATATCGATACATGGAGTACAAAACCGTAACCATCATGCTATAGATAAACTCGGGGAAGACACTCTTAGGCAACCGAATTCACTCACTAGGGCTTACATCTCACCATTAGTTGTATAAGTTTGATAAGATTGAGATTCGACAAACAAACCATGCCAAGTCATTCAATTATCAATCATATAATCATTCATGTAATCATCCATCCAAACACACCGACACAATGACGACATCTCTCACGGTAAATGAAACGCACTAGCACCGTGTACATGCAAGTATGATTAAAAGGCATCCACGGGATAAGACATATACCCTGAACGCATACACGATTCAATTCATTTCGTATATGTAGACTAATTTCCTCCTGGTAGGACGACGATAATAATACGGTCCTAGTCTAAATCTGGCTAGAATCCCGAAATCGCATTTTCCGGTTCGACAAGCGATGACATTTCGCATCCAAGACTCGGTCAATCATTGACGCCGAGTACCCCAAATTCGGTCGATATAATTCACAAAAGAGACGGAAAAGAGCTTAAGCCTCATAACAAGCGGTAAGCTACATGCAAATAACACCACCTCGCAAGTACACAACATTTGACGGCCGGGTCGATCAACGCAAAGCGTTCGCCTCCCAACAACGTCGTCGTATACCCACTAACACATGCAATTAAGCAGTAGGATACATCCCCGTTCCGACATTCCAGCCTTACGAACGTGGAGGTAGCCAAGGGAATGAGAGTACAAAGCACATAACAAAATAGTGCTCAAACCGTAAGGCTGGAATGTCGGAACGGGGAGGTATCCTACTGCTTAAATGCAAGTGTTAGTGGGCATACGACGACATTGTTGGGAGTTGAACGCTATGTGTTGATCGACCCAGCCGTCAAATGTTGTGTACTTGCGAGGTGGTGTTATTTGCATGTACCGTACCGCTTGTTATGAGGCTTGTGCTCTTTTCCGCCTCTTTCATGAATTGATCTACCGAAAATGTGGGTACTCGGCGTCTATGATTGACCGAGTCTTGGATGCGAAATGTGATCGCATGTCGAATCGGAAAATGTGATTCCGAGAATCTGGCCAGGTTTAGATTAGGAGCCTTATCGTTCCTACCAGGAGGAAATTAGTCTACATATACGAAATGTGATCGTGTATGCGTTTAGGGAAATGTGATCTCGTGGATGCCTTTTAATCATACTTGCCATGTACACGGTGCTAGTGCGTTTCATTTACCGTGAGAGATGTCGTCTTTGTGTCGTTGTCTTTGAATGCGTGATTTCATATTGGTAAGGTTCATGGTCATTGCCCAATGACTTGGCTCGTCAATGTTTGGTTGTCGTCTGACATGGATGATAATATGATGGATTTAATTGTTGATCATCGCATGACTTTTGGCATCAGTTGTTTATCGAGTCCCTCTTATCAACTTTAATACCTGCTAACGGTGAGTTGTCAAGCCCTAGTGACGTATTCGGTTTCTTCTGCCTAAGAGGGTGCCGGCTTTCCCGAGTCGTTGTATACATGAGGATTCGGTCGGACTTGTACCTCTTATGTTTTTAACCATTTCATATTGGAATCTCGCCTTATCTATCCTTATTTTATTTCTATATTTCACATGGTACTTTCATATATCATGATTTTACTTTGTATTTCCTGCTATTACGTTTAATTGTTATATGGCTGGGAGAACCCTGCTTACTCCCCGACATGATTGTGGCGTTCATGGTTTTTTCATGATGAACAGGTGCTATGCATGGATGGCTTTTTGCACATTATGCTATTTTGGGGTTTTCGTGTGTGAGCTAGGGGCGTTGTCCCTGGATGTTTCACCTCTAGACGATTTTAGCTAGTTTTGCTAAACACTTGTTCTTTGCTAACATTTTGAGAGACCCCGTCTCTTTGTTGTATTTCGTACTTAGTTTGTAATATTTTGACACTCCTCGTGTTATCTATCTTGCATCTATAAAAGTTTTTAAAATACCGTATTTCCGCATACTATTTCACATGCTTGTATGTTTTATATTTCCGCATTCGCGAGGGTTGTCACAGTTGGTATCATAGCTTTTATCGCTCCCGACGCACACACGTGAACCCTAACTTAAATTACTTGACCTTAAAATAATAAATGAGAGATTTGGGTAGGAATTAAGGACTTTACTTGGTAGTCTATTTGTTTATGCTAATTGATAGGAGTAACTTAATTTGTTTTTATTTCTTATGAAGATGGTTAGACCACGTTTAGCTGAGAACGTTATGATGGAAGCTCTCACTCAAGTGCTGAAAAATCAGCAAGATGCAGCTTTAGCTCAAGCTAATAACCAAGTTCCCCCTAGAAGGGAGGACAACCATCAAGGTGGCTACGCATGGATAGCTGGACAAATAGCAAGGAGTAAAATCGTACCATATGGTGGAGAACCGGACCCTACAGAGTTATCCGATTGGTTCCGTGAGATGGAGAAGCAATTCGATCTATACCAAGTCCGAGAGGAGGACAAGGTAAGGATCGCAAAGCACTTCCTGGTGAGGGAAGCTGATAACTGGTGGGCTATCACAAGTGCCACCGCTGTTCTAGAAGAAGACTTCAACTGGGCTTGCTTCAAAGCTCTTGTGGAAGGTAGATTCTATCCTAAAGAGCTTAATCAACAAAGGCTCAAGGAGTTCATTGACTTTAAACAAGGCAACTTATCAGCTCAAGAGTTTACTACGGAGTTTAATAAGCTTGCGCATTTTGCGCCGAGGCTTATCCGAGATGATGAAGACCGAGCATTCTATTATCGAAACAAGTTGAGTGCCGTTCTGCAAAGTAAAGTGAGGAGGAATACAACCTCCTTTGGAGATCTTTATGATGATGCCTTGTGGGCCGAGAATTCAATGAAGGCTATTAGAGATGAAGCTTTGATGAATAATTCCTCTCCTTCTTATGCTCCTAGTCCTAATGCTTATGGGAAGAGACTGTTTATTCCGTCTCCTTCTAATTCCTATGCTAACAAGAGGAGATTCAATCCTCCTTCCAATGCAAACACAAGAAATCCTGCTCCTTTTATTCCTAGAGCTACTTCAAATGTGGCTCATAGGCCTTATGCTCCTCAAGCTCAAGCTCAAGGTCGTCAATGTAACCGTTGTAAACAACCATACCATCCCGGTGTGTCTTGTGTCAACCGACCTTACATTTGCTTCTTTTGTCAAAAGGGTGGTCATCGTTACGAGGATTGCCCCGATCGAAAGTTGCCCCCTCCTCCTCCTAAACCTAAGGGTTCCATCTTTGTCATGAGCCGTGCCGAAGCCGACGCTCATCCGGAGATCATTACGGGTATGTTCTCAATGTTAGAGCAACCGTGTCTTATTCTTTTGATACCGGTGCTTCAATGTCTTTTGTGTCATCGACCTATGCTAATAAGCTATCTATCAAGCCTATATCTAGTGAGGATACTCCCATATCTTTACCATCCGGAGATATTATCTCTTGTTCTACCCTTTATCCAAATGTTCCAATATCTATCGCGGGTTCTATCTTTCCCGCTAATCTCCTTAAGTTTCCTCTAGGAGAGTTTGATATAATATTAGGTATTGATTGGTTAGCATTGTATCATGCTAGGTTCGAGTGTCGTGATCAAAAGCTTTATTTAAAGAGTCCTTTAGGGGTTAGAATAACCTATAAGGGATCTCATCCCCGTAAATGTGTGTCTTTAATTTCCGCTATGAAATTGGTAAGTATGGTTAGAAAAGGTCACCAAGCATTCTTGTGTGTTGCGACTTCTTCATCTACCTCTTTGCCAAGTATTGAAGATGTGCCTATTGTTCGGGAATTCGTCGATGTATTTCCTGAAGATTTGCCCGGGATTCCTCCCGAGAGAGATGTTGAATTCTCTATTGATCTTGTTCCTGGTTCTGGTCCAATAGCCAAAGCTCCTTATCGTATGGCTCCTTCCAAATTGAAAGAATTAAGAAAGCAGCTGGATGATATGATAGAGAAGGGTTTTATTCGACCAAGTGCCTCGCCTTGGGGTGCTCCCGTTCTTTTTGTGAAGAAGAAAGATGGTTCTATGAGGCTTTGTATTGATTATCGTGAATTGAATCGGATTACAATCAAGAATAGGTATCCTTTACCAAGAATTGAAGATTTGTTTGATCAATTAAAGGGTGCTTCTACTTTGTCAAAGATTGATTTGAGATCCGAGATTCTGTTCGAGATTTTGGAAAGCTTTGCAAGAAGCCATGGGTAGTAAGTTGTTGATGAGTACTGCATTTCATGCCGCTACGGATGGTCAGACAGAGAGGACTATTCAGACTTTAGAAGACTTGCTTAGGGCTTGTGCTCTTGACTTCCAGTCTAGTTGGGAAAAGAGTCTACCGTTGGTGGAGTTTTCTTACAACAACAGTTATCATGCATTTATCAAGATGGCTCCATATGAAGCTCTTTATGGAAGGAAATGTCGGAGTCCAATATGTTGGAATCAATTGAGTGACAATCGTGATTTAGGCCCCGATGTTCTTGTTGAGACCATTGATAATGTGAAGGTCATTCGTGATCGAATGAAAGCCGCTCAAGACCGTCAAAAGTCTTATGCCGATATCAGAAGAAGGCCTTTAGAATTTTAAGTTGGAGATAAAGTGTTCTTGAAAGTATCTCCAATGAAAGGTGTTAAACGGTTTGGTGTTAAGGGTAAATTGAGCCCGAAATACATTGGACCCTTTGATATTGTGAAAAGGATTGGTGCCGTTGCTTATAAGTTGGATTTGCCGCCAAATTTGGCTAAGGTTCATGATGTATTCCATGTTTCTCAATTGAGAAAGTATGTAAGTGATCCAAGCCATGTCTTTCAAGTTGAAATGCCTGAGCTTGAACCGAATTTATCCTTTGAAGAGAAGCCGATCCGCATCCTAGATCGTAAGGATAGGAAGTTGAGAAGTAAAGTGGTTCCTTTAGTGAAAGTCTTGTGGAGAAGTGCTAATGTTGAAGAAGAGACTTGGGAAACGGAAGCTTCTATGCGTAGTAAATATCGAGTCTATTCGAGTAAGGTATTTTTCTTTCCCTCAAGTTTCGAGGGCGAAACTTTTTAAAAGGTGGGGTGATTGTAACACCCGGAAATGTACCCTATTTTTATAATGAAAATATTTCACGGATACTTTTCAATGAATTTAAGTTTTAATTTAGAATTTATTATTCCGAGTCGAATTTAGAATTTCCGAGTTCGTATTTGGAATTTCCGCGAGATTCCATGTGAATCCCGTCTTAAGGCGTCATTGACTTTTTTGTTAACTTTTTCCTTACATAACTCATACTCCCTCCTTAACCTATTTCATTCACTCAAACACAAACATTACTTCTTCCTTAAGAAAAATCAAACCCTTGCCTCCATCTTTGATCCAATCTTTGAATCATCGTAGCTCACTTGTTTCTTGTTGAAATTCGCGTAAGTTCGTCTTATTCTTCCCCTCTTACCTTCCTCTATCCGTATTGATAATAAAATTACCGTCTTTCTCGCTTTTCAAACTTTCCGTCTTTCTCAAGGTGAAGTAAATTAATCTTTTATGATCTATTTGTAGGTGGTGACCTCCAAGATCCCGACAAAGACTATTTCCTAATTGAAGAGGAGCTTGACGAGTAGTGAAGACGCATAAAGGTAACGGTGAAGGGTTACTCGATATCATTTACGTGTTTTACATGCTTTTTATGCTAGAATTCGTATTTAGAATACGATTAGAAGCTTAGGATTCATGTTATGGATGATGATTGTTGTTATTCGATGATTGTTGATAATTATTAGAAGTGAATTATGAGAATTGAAATGAATTGAACAAGTAATGAAGGCTCTCGGGTGGAGTTGTGCTCCCAGCCGGGTGACCGGCCACCGGTCTGCCCACCGGCTGGGAACACATCAGTAAGACTTGTGATTTTTGTATAGCGGTGTTTCTGGCCGGGGGCCCGGCCGCCGGTCTCCAGACCGACCTAGAGCACACTGCTCTGTTTTCTATGATTTTTGGGTTTTGGCTTGATGCGCGAGCCGGGGTACCGGCCGCCGGTCCCCTGACCGGCCGGCACTACGGCTGTATATTTTTCCTATGATTTCTAAAACTCGAAATTTATAATAGTTCGCATGATTCATTTATCGTATAATTTTACGTAGTGACTTATAATATTAATGTTTTGGACTTATGATATTTCATTCGCTTGTATCACATGTTTTGTGACGGTTTTTGCCATGTCCCACTTTGAGTCGGTTTTTACAAATGATACGGTTTGAGCACTATTTTGTCTTGTGCTTTGTACTCTCATTCCCTTGGCTACCTCCACGTTCGTAAGGCTGGAATGTCGGAACGGGGAGGTATCCTACTGCTTAAATGCAAGTGTTAGTGGGCATACGACGACGTTGTTGGGAGTTGAACGCTATGCGTTGATCGACCCGGCCGTCAAATGTTGTGTACTTGCGAGGTGGTGTTATTTGCATGTAGCGTACCGCTTGTTATGAGGCTTGTGCTCTTTTCCGCCTCTTTCGTGAATTGATCTACCAAAAATGTGGGTACTCGGCGTCTATGATTGACCGAGTCTTGGATGCGAAATGTGATCGCATGTCGAATCGGAAAATGTGATTCCGAGAATCTGGCCAGGTTTAGATTAGGAGCCTTATCGTTCCTACCAGGAGGAAATTAGTCTACATATACGAAATGTGATCGTGTATGCGTTCAGGGAAATGTGATCTCGTGGATGCCTTTTACTCATACTTGCCATGTACACGGTGCTAGTGCGTTTCATTTACCGTGAGAGATGTTGTCTTTGTGTCGGTGTCTTTTGAATGACGTGATTTCATGATTGTTCATGTCATTGCATGATTGGACACCGTCATTGTCTTGGTTCGTGAATGGATGATAATATGTTGGATATTATGTGATCATCGCATGACTTGACTGGTTTGTCTGTCGAGTCTCAATCTTATCAATCTTATACCGCTAACGGTGAGAGGCAAGCCCTAGTGAGCGTATTCGGTTGCCTAAGAGTGTCTTCCCCGAGTCTTTGAATAACATGATGGTTTCGGATTTGATTTCCACATGATCTTATCATTATATATTGGATTGCCTATCTATTCTTATCGTAACTCACATGTATATCTATATATGCATGCTCTACTTTTGTATTTCCTTATATGTACGTTAAAGGTGATATGGCTGGGAGAACCCGGAGTTACTCCCCACTGACTGTGGCGTTCATGTTTTTCATGAATGAACAGGTTGCTTGCATGGATGGCTTTTTGCTATGCTATTTTGGGGTTCGGGTGTGAGCTAGCGGGCGTTGTCCCTGGAAGTTTCACCTCTAGACGATTTTAGCTAGTTTTGCTAAACACTTGTTCTTTGCTAACATTTTGAGAGACCCCGTCTCTTTGTTGTATTTCGTACTTAGTTTGTAATATTTTGACACTCCTCGTGTTATCTATCTTGTATGTATACAAGTTTTTAAAATACCGTATTTCCGCATACTATTTCACATGCTTGTATGTTTTATATTTCCGCATTCGCGAGGGTTGTCACACTAACCGTAGTTCCTAGTTCGAATGACCCAATCACCATCCATTGTGATAATAGAGGTGCCATCTTCCAAGCTAAGGAGCCTAAGTCTAGTAAAAAGTCTAGACATGTACTTCGGAAGGCTCACATGATCCGAGATTACGTGGAGCAAAGAGAGACAGTGATAGACAAGATTGCTTCGGATGACAACATCGCGGACCCTCTCACTAAACCGTTAAAATATGATAAGCATGAAAGGCACATTATTTCCATGGGAATTAAACGTGTTCCTGAGTTGTAGTAGTTGTTTACATGGATTAGATAAATGTATCTTTTTCATATACTATTCATAATATCATCGCATTGTTTCATATTTTGTTTTTCATATGGATTGTACGACAACATTGAAACGCCACAAAGTGAACTAAATTACATTATATTTGTTTTGGTCCGTAATCGCCACATGAGCTGATAACTCTGGCAATTATATTGTGAAGTTGATTGATGGTGGGTTCAACGAGCCATAAGTCAAACGGTTGACTGATCGATCACAGATACGAGTTATAAAGATACCTCGTAGGACATCGTGACAACGTTATGGAGTCCTAAATGTGTAAAAACATTCAGTGCCAGGTCGTGGATTGGACGTCCATAGTGTTCCTAGAGTCGATTCTTTTGACTATCGACTGTCTCTTGAGATTAAGGCAGTTTTTGGGTGACTTTAGTTTCTTTCTCATGGTCGACCGTAACAGGAGGCTAAAAAGATTTTTACTGGGTCATTTCATACTGTGCTTGTATCTGCAGGATTCGAGTTGAAGAAAATATCCAACCTTTATCAGGTTTTGTTATTTCTCAGGGCCACTCGAGGAGTTGTAACTGAAATGCATGGCCATGCTCGAATAATGATTCGTTTATCAGTTAAGTTACTCTCTAGTCGGGAAAACCACTCTTGATATTAATCACTTGTAAAATACGACCTTTGTGAATACGGACTTTGCAAATTGTTATACATTGAGTGGGAGAAATTTTGGATATGAGAATCGGTTATCGCACATACACTTGTAAGGACAAGTGGGAGATTGTTGGAGCTAGTGTCCTCCACAGTTAGTGTGATAACGTGTATAAATCTCTTACAGGTTCACAGGGTATACTTAGTATTCTTATCAGTTGATTAACGTTTATCGATAACGATTGGCTTGCTAGAAGTTTGACGTTATTGTCATTTTAATGGCGGTGATCAACTAGTCCCTAAAAGTCACAACTAAAGGATGTGTTTGAGAGATATGATTATGTGAATAATATAATCATATTGATGCCTTATATGACTAAAAGGTTAGTCGATGTATATGACTAAAAGGTTAGTCATTGTAATGATAATACGATTATTTAATACAATTAAATAATACTAGCTGAGACGAATTAAATGTTAATTCGTAATTGAATATAAAATGTTATATCTAATTGATGTATATAATGTAATTATTTAATACGATTAAATAATGTAAGCTTAAACGAATTAAATGTTAATTCATAATTAAATATAAACTGTTATATTTAATTAGCAAATTATAAATATACGATATTTATAGTTGACGTATATATTATACGATATTGTCATAATAAATGATGTCAAACCGGTATTAATAAATCGACTACAAAATGTTGTATGGACTTATTAATATATGACAACATAAATGACAATAATAATACATACACACATTATACATTAAATAAATAAAAGAGGAAGACTCCGATCTGGACTCCACTTCCTAATACAAGTAGAAGAAGAAGAGGGAGACTCCTCCCTCTACTACACTTGTGTTACATGGCCAAAAGAGGGTAGAGGAGAGTCTTATATAAACTCTTCTTCTCTACATGATTCATCATTCAAAACTTGACACAAAAATCATTAGTAATTTTTGTATTCTTTCTAGCACTAGAAAAGGCATATCTCAGAACATCCTGGGTGCAATAATTAGGAGAATATCAATTTCGATATTTGTTCTTAGGCCATATTGCTAGGACCAAAAGGTTGATTCTAATCTTTATGCTTTTCGTTTATGACTCGTATTTCATATATTATAATTTCGTTATAATCCTTAAATTTAATGTATTAAATATACCGATATTTCCCACAACTTGAACACAAGTTCTATGAAACTTCTTAAGTTTCTAACTATGTAATAATTTCTAGTGAGATGTTGTATTTTTGAATATTGATATCAAGTGATTAGTGAAATAAGAGGAAAAACATCCTCTTATTCACTCACCAAAATCGGTGCAACACTAGCATGGGGGAGGGTGAGCATGCCATTACGTTTTGTCTAAACAAAGCATTAGGCTTTAGGGCTAGTTATAGGTTAGTAATCATTTTGTTCTAATCTTAATTATAACACTAATAATTACACAACCATTTACCCGTCCTCATAAAACCAATGCCACTACATAAAATGGAGTTCATTTATAATTTGTGATTTTGTCATTTGTCACATATGTAACATATAATTTATCTTATAAATACGCATTTAACTAATTTAAATGCAATTTCATAACAAATAAATTAAACTTAACATTTTAAGTAATAATTTATAATCACATATATATAAAATGGGTCATCTCATATTTGGTTAATATGATCTACAACTAATTGTAATCATTATCAACCAATCATGCTTATCTCAAACCGGTGCACATGATGTAATATGGGTCTCCATTTTATCTTTTGTAATTTGTCATTTGTCAGAAATGTGATATGTGACATGTAACATGTAATTTAGCTTATAGATGTGCATTTAACTAATTTAAATGCAATTACATAACAAATAAATTAGACTTAATATTTTAAGTCATATTTTATAGTCACATGTATATAAAATGGGTCATCTCATATTCGGTTAATATAATCTACAACCATTTGTAATTATAATCAACCAATTGTGCTTATCTGAAATGTTTCATAAACATTATGTATTCTAGTAATATAACAATTAAATTACTGAATTGAATCTTATTTAATCATATTACAATAAGATATCATTCTCACTAATTATACAAACTTTTTCTATTTAAGAGATTAATTAATCTGTATTGTTATACAATTAATTAATTTGGACTAGTTGACTATAATGTCATACGACAGTAACGTCAAACTCTACTAAGCCAATCGTTACCGATTAATGTGGACTAGTTGACTATAATGTTAATCATCCCTTTGTATTCTTGTTATTGAGATTTTAATGAAGTGATCTCACTATTGTTGATGACACTTACTCCAACTGATCGGCTTTCATGTTTTTCTCGTAATTCATCATGGCTTAATCGTGATTGCATTTGAGTGACTCGGGTTCTTGACTGAATTTGAACTTGAAGTTGGAGTAAGTTAGGAAGGAAGAAGGAAGTGACCGGATGGAATTAGTACCGTCGGGTGAAATATTTGATGCCGCCGAGCGAAATATTACCCTCCCGGGTGAAGTTTTTGAGGTGATGTGTTTTCAGTTGTCACGTGTGTCGTGGCTATTGGGTTAGTAAGGAGACAAAGTGAAGTTATAATTTTTGAGAGGGTTTTTCCAACATTTTTTGAATTGATAATTCTACACTTAATGATACACCTCATATAAATATGTAAAAACTCCAAATTAAAGGGGGGGTTCCCACTTTAGAATAGATTTGTTTAGACTAGAATTTCAGAAAAATATTGTGTGTTCCTCTTTTATATTTTCTCTCCTTTAGATTAATTAGAAATTAACTTAGTTAATTAATTGGGTACAAGATTGAATCTTTATGTAAGCAATTTCTAGATCTACTTTTTTTTTTTATATGAATTTCTCTTTTCTCATCTTTATTTATGTTATTTATTATCCAGTTCTCATCTTTTATTAGTTTAAATGTTTAACTAGTTCAAGTTTCGATCTTTCTTACTTTAAATCAAGTTTATGTTCTTATTAGAGTTGTCAAAACTTGACCCGACCCGAAAACCCAACCCGCCCGACTCGCTAATTTAGAGTCAAAGACCCGTTAATTTTGACCTGCGACCCGGAATGACCCGTTATTTTTAGGGTTGAACCCGGCCCGACCCGTTCGACCCGTTGGGTAACAGATAAATGAAGAATATTATTATAATATTTATATTTTATTATTATATTCTAAAATATAAATCGAAAAATAATTATTTTAATATTTTAATTGAAAAAATTAATTTAAAAATTAATTTTAGATAACTTTTATATGATTAAATAATAAAATAATTATTAAAATAACTTTAATTTTATAAGTTTATAAATATGAGTGCTATAAGTAATGAATACAACTATATTATTAATATTAAATATTATTTTATTTTAAAAAGTATTATTTTCCGGCTAAAAAATGATAAAATAAAAGTCGTTCTACAGTTTTTCCTGACCCATATTCTGACCCTAACCCGACCCGAGACCCATATGACCCGAACCGTATTTGACCCGACCCGCCCGACCCGTTTGACAGGTCTAGTTCTTATCATTGGAAGTGGGTGCTTTAATTACTTCAATTTTCACTATGTTAAAGTAGTCTTTAGTTAGGGAGGAGGGGATTAAGGTCCTAAAGCTAGTTTCACTATTGGGTGATTATGTTATGTCATTTCACCATCTTTAGAGGTCTAGATTTAATCTTTTAAGAATAGTGGTGAATTTCTCGGTGAAGGTGGCGACTAGACCCGGGTAGTTATTATTTCGACCCTAGTGAGATATTTCTAGGTCGACACCTTATTTAGATGACTTACTTGACTTAGGAAAATGAGTCAAGGGTTAGTTGGACTTGGTTGGATCGCGAGACCGTCTTGACCTTTATCTTACCCTCTATTGTAGGCTCGGTGACCGTCTCACCCTAAAACTAGCGATTGGACTCGACTCCCTAACTGTCCCTAACTCCCGTAATTAGTCATTTACTTGGTTTTTAATCTTTCCTTTCTCGCTTTAGTTATTCTTAGATTATTCAAACTCATCAACTTGATCGGCTAGACTAAATCTAACCGAAACCGATACCTCAATCCTTACCGTCTCTGTGGATCGACCTTCTCACCCTACTACATTCATTACTTTGGTACCGAGTTTATAAATATTGTTTGATCGAGGGGTGCGCGACAATTCCTCATCATATATCCTCATGCTTCTCCATCAAACCAATACCAAGAGACAAATCAAGGGTCAAACAAATTTCATTGGTAAGATTGTCATACTCCTCAATAATCATGGGTTCAAGTACATGAGTAAGAGAAAGGAGGTCTAAATGATCGGTGGAAGTAAGTATCTCATCCTCACCCCAAGAGCCAACCTCAAATTTCTCAAGAATGGGTTTCTAAAAGAAGTCAACCTCATAATCTCATTCATACCCAATGCCCAAGCTCTCCTCACTCCAAGAGTCACCACAAGACTCGTAGTTCTCATTGTCCTCCTCTATTTTCTCTTTACTAACTTCACATTCGAGAGCATCTTCACTCAAACCAACTCCATTTCCAATATCTCATGGATTACCTCAAACGACACACCCTCATATTCACATGAATTAAAACCCTCGAGGTTGTCACTAAGAGGTCTATTCGGCTCACTTAACCACATATCCTCATTGGCAACATCAAATCTCACGCTTTCCAACTCACAATCCAAAAAGAAGGGTGTAGGTTGAAATAAATAAGGTGAAGGTTGTATTGAAAAAGGGCAAGGTGTTTAGAAGAAGAGTCAAGGATATCTAAATCAACATTATCATTGTTCATCACATTGTCATACATGGGTGGTGGGGAGATTTCCTCAAGCACAAAATTATCGCCCCTTTTTACATCAAGAGTATTAAAAGTAACATTTACACACTCCTCATCATAGGGCTCGTCAATAACCACATAGTCATCCCAAGGATTTTTCTCATCAACAAACTCATCAACCCATTTCTTACTTTCAAAATTCTCATCAAATGTTACACATTTGAACTCATTCAAGTACATATCATCCACATCACTTTTATCAAGGACACAATGCACATCATATAAACATGAATTATCATCAACCCTCATAAACTCGAACTCACTTTCATCACTTGGAATTTCAAAATTTACATTTTGAGTTGTGAGTTTGTGTTTAAGAGGAGAAGTAGAATAACAATCATAATGTGACACGTGTTTATTAGGTGACGGCATAGTGATGCGTGCCTAATTTATACATTTATTTTACCTTTTTGCACGCATTTCTATGCCATTTTGAGGAGCGAAAGCTACTATTCTACTTTGTTTCGGATGCTTTGGGTATTTCTTTGTTTCGTACAGGTTGTTGACCCAGAAGGAGTGAAAACGAGTCGAATCTCGTCTTTGTGTTGCATTTCGGATACGAATGGAGTCGTGCTTGGGAACTGTCACCTTGGGATGCTCGGGAATGAGAGAAGATGCATTGAATTAGAGTGAAATTGGCGTGCTGTTTTGGAAATTAGTCGATCGACATGTTTTGGAAATTAGTCGATCGACTAAGTACAGCAGTCGATCGACTAATTTGTTTTTGGAGATGACAACTTTCTTCACTTTAGTCGATCGACCAGTGCAGATAGTCGATCGACTGCTTTTAACTTTAGCCAAAAATTAGATTAGCTGATTCGGCCCATTGGTTTTAATAATTTCAGAATTTAGTATTTAAGCTTTGTAAAACAGAATAATTAGGTTATCTTTTTACACTGTTAAACATTCTACATTTCTTTTAGCAACTTTAGATCTAATACTTGGAATCAATCTTTCTTCCTCCTTTTGGTATTGAATCCTCTTTTATATCAATTCCTTTCTCTTATTCTCATTTTTGTTATTCACTCTCGTTCTTTAATTTCTTTGTCTATTAATTGTTATCTTTTGCCATGTTTAATTCAACTTTTATTATTGTAGTTAATTTCATTAGATTCAACATGAGTAGCTAATTCCTCTTTGCTAGTATTTAGGGGAACTGCGGTTACGAGATGATATACCGGTAGATTATTAATTAAGTCATAATTATTGGTTTGTATTGTTAATCGTTGCTTCAATTGTTAGTAAATTGGTTAAATGCATGTGACCAATCTTTTAGTTTGTTAAATCTCGACCTAGATCGTAAGATATGGAAAGGGTAGAACTTGAAGCGAACAATAGAATATATTAATTAGAGCAAAACTTACATTAGTAATTCTAGGGTGAATAGTAGACCGAAAGAAACTATCCATTACCCTTCCGACCGTATTTGTGTTGATCTTTTAATTCTATCATTGACCGTCAATGACCGTAGTAACCCGATATCCTAGCTATTTCTCTTATTATATTTTAATCCACTTTCTTCCATTATTTCTCTTTCCTTCACTACTTTTAGTTTAGAAAACAAATAATCAAAACCCCCATTGGTTACTTAGACAGACAATTAATTAGCAAATAAAATTTCTTTAGTCTCCATGTGGATACAATCCCGACTTATTTTACTGCATTAGTTTAGGCCTGTTGGTTATCTTTGATTAGGTGTACGATTTAGCCTGTCAAATTTTGGCGCTGTTGCCGGGGAGACGGTGATAAATTATTTGTTTAATTTTTGTTTGTCTTATCTCAAGGAACGTTAGTTCCTTGAGAGCGTTCTCATTTCTTTCCTTTAGTGTTTGTTTATGCCTAGGTGTCCCAGGTCCGAGCTCGTACCATTCGACCCCGAACCGAAAAAGACTCTTCGTGCTAGACGGAACTTTTGGAAAGAATTACATCAAGCTGAAGACTGAGTACGCTTGATAGTGTTTACGCGGATTTTGTAGCAGAAACACGGTCCTTTGAAGAGGATACCTCTACTTCTGCTGTTACTACTGCAGTCATGCCTAATATAGCCAGCCACTCTGAGCCCACTCTTGACTCCATTTCTAAGGGATTCTATCTTCCAACAGCAAACAATGGCACTTTTGATATTCGCCCCTCCTATGTTCATTTGGTAGAGCGAAATAAGTACGGAGGCGGAGGAAGTGAAGACCCTGATCAGCAATTGGAAACCTTTACGGATTATTGCTCTACTATTCCGCTTACTGATGGGGTGACCGCTGATAAGGTGAAAGAAGTATTACTTCCCTTCTCTTTACGGGATAATGCTCGTGAGTGGTATCGATATTTGGACAAAGAATAAACGGGAACTACATACTGGAACACACTTGCTTTAGCCTTCTATAAGAGATTCTTCCCTCCCCAGCGTACGAATGCTTTAAGTGGGCAGATTACGAGCTTCAAACAAGTGGCAAGTGAAGACCTGAATGAGGCTTCGACTCGTTTCAAGCGGCTTGTTCGCTCCGTTCCTCACCAGGGATTTCAGCAATGGTTCCTTTGCAACCAATTCTACAATGGGTTGTTTGATGATCATCAGGCTGTTCTTGATTCCGCTGCCAATTGGAGATTCCAGCAGAATATTGATGATGATAAGGGTTGGAATATTATCGAAGAAATGGCTAGACACACAGCAGAATATGGAATCCAAGGGGAGGTGTGCGCAAAGTTAGTGGTGAATCTAGTGCGGTTGTCGCGCAATTGGAGGCTATGAAAGCTAGATTTCATAGGTTGGAGATGAGTCAGGTTCCGGGGGGACAATAGACAGTTAATGCTATGGTTCAACAAACATCTACTTGTGAGAGATGTGGGGATGAAGGGCATTCTGCAGCTGATTGTATGACAGAGAAAGAGCAAGTGCTTGCTTTCCAACAATACAAGAAAAGCGGTCAGTTTTCCAACTTCTATATTGAAAGAACTAGGGAACCCTAATTTCTCCTGGAAGAGTCAGAACGTTTTGAACCCCACTGCAACACAACAACAACAAGTATATACCCCCACCGCATCATAGTCAACAACAACAAGGTGGTTTCCTTCACCAAAAGGCACCATCGTTTTCTCCTCCGACTCAACAACCACCTATTGTACCAACTGAAACTACAGAACTTAAGTCCATGTTTGAGTCTCCCTCTGGATACGATCCCGACTTCCTTTACTGCATTAGTTTCTTTAGAATTTCTTTAGTCTTCCTGTGGATACGATCCCGACTTCCTTTACTGCATTAGTTTAGGTCTGTTGGTTATCTTTGATTAGGAGTGCGATTTAGCCTGTCTCATAGTATTGACATCATTCATTACATTCACATTTGAGAGAGATGAGAAATTAGCATGTGAAGGGCAAATTTGTGGACTATGTCCTTCACCACCACAAGTATCCCAAATAGATGAATAATCACGCATATTACACAAATTGAGAAATGGGGGAACATGTTGAAATTGGACATTAGTTTCGTTCAAGAAGTCGACCTTAGAATTTTTAGCTAAGTAAACAAGAAGGTCCCACCTCTCATCATAAGACATATAATTAAACATGTCATCACAGTTTTGTTCAATCGTATCCCTAACCTTATCAACAACTCCATCATAGATTATATGACGAAATTCCCATCTTTCAACATCCCAACCAAAAACATAAATATATTCCTCAAGTTTTTCCCAATGCACATGAAATGGGTCAAATGAGCTTGAGGATAAGTAAAAATCATTTTCAAGACCTTTTATTTTCAATTTTTTTAAAAGCAATAAAAGTGAACTAGGCCTAAACTCAAACAAAATCAAAATCAACCCTAGACACCGTCCCCGGCAACGGCGCCATTTTGATGAGGGATTTGTCGCGGGCCCCTCGACCAAACAAAACTTATAAAGCTCAATACAAAACTAATTAATGAAGTAGGGTAAGGAGGTCGAACCCAAAGGACGGTTAGGATTGGCTATCGATTTTTGTTTATATCTAGTCTAGTTCGGACAAAGATGGGAGGTTTAAATGCTAAAGATGAGCTAGATGTAATAACTAAAACTAGCAAAGAAGCAAGAACAGATTAAAGAAGGATTAAAAGAGACTAAGGTGAATGGGTTCATTAATATAGGTATAGGTTGATTATGATAAGGGTTAAAAATAGTCTAATGGTAAGTCTAGATATGTCTTCACCTCTCGATGCAACACGGTCTCTAGGCAAGTCTTCACCTCTCGGTGCAAGACGGTCTCTAGTCAAGTCTCCACCTCTCGGTGTGAGACGAGCCCTAGCCCAAGGATTGGTTGGGATCTCGCCCTAACCTCCCCTTAAACTTTCAAAACACACACAAACACAAAACAAGTCTAAGCTCTCGCCTAATGACCGAGCCTGTCGCAAGCCCGATACAGAGATAAATTACCTAGACTAGGCTAATAACAAATTAATGTAATTAGAGAAGTAGGGGTCGATCCTCAGGGAGATGGTGTTTCCTATAGAATGTGAATTGTCTTGCAATTGGGTCTTATCTAACGATTTTCGGGGTTTTGGAGTTTTAATTTCTAAACTAATAAAAGGCATAAATGAAAACAAAATAAAAGCAAATGAAGATTAAAGCAATAAAGCAAATGATGAATTAACAATAATGAAAAGCATCTAGGGAAGTAGGTTCCCACATGTAGATTAATATATTGATGAAATTGGATTTAGGACATGCAAATAATTCATTGTGAGTTCGTAAGAATGATGTGTTCATTACAATCATAGATCAGATGGTCTAGCAGGCTTTTAGGGAATTTACTAGGTCTTAATCCACCATGTCATGCTTTGTCTATTCAATTCACGTATCTCTACCTTGGAAAGGAATTCCATGCTAGTCAATGATTTTGTTCAGAAATCGTCAACTATCGTTATAGTCTAAACATCCATAGACACAATATTTTAAAAGCACAATTTCTTTTATCCAATTATCATCTTTTAATCAATCTAACATGGCTACCCTACACCCTAGAAAAGTGACTACTCACTCATGACGATGTCTAACTCTAAGATGATATTAACAATGAAAACTAGGATAGACTTGTTTAGTTGATTTTGACAATATTTTAAGACTCTCTATGTGGCGATAATAACGACGCTAAAATGACAATCTAATGGAACTAAATGACAATTATAACGATACTAAATGAATCTAAGATAACATGGATAGAAAATAACAATCAAATGGAAAACATAAAGACATTTAAACAAGGGATAAAGTAGGAATACCTAGGTGACGATCAACAATTAAAGTGATAACAATAATAGAAATCCCTTGCATAGAATAATCGTTCCTTGAATTACAACACTTGTACCCAACAAAGTAGATTACAAAGATTGAAATTCTTATTGATCTAAGCTAAGTGATAAGTGAATATTTGTATGATTTTAACCCCCAATTTAGCTCGGTTTTGTATGTCATTTGTGCTTTGTTAAGCCATTTTATGAGCTAATATCGTCTTCTAGGCGAATTCCTATGTTCTAACCTGTTTTGTAGGGAAAGTGACGTTTCTACGCCCTTTTTCTATATTCTCGAGCATTTGCCTAGAACCCGGCGATTTGAAGAAGCAAGCTTGACCAAGTGAAAGGCATTTCAAGAAGGTTCACTAATTCAAAAGAGAGAAGAAGTAAAGACAGTTTCGTAGTTGTCAGAAGATCAATCAGTTAGGCGAAGAATTCATCGTTTTACATCAAACCCTATCAACAAACCCGACTCAAGAGGTCAAGGGGGATGATGGAAGTCAAGTCATATGCAAGGGGAGATGAAACGAGAGTCAAAGGACCCAGATGACAACTTACCCGATCGGGTAAGTGTGTACCCGATCGGGTATCCTTGCTGATCCGCACTTTTGCTTCGACTTCCTCATTTTTGTCCTATATGTTCAATGCTCGACCCCTTCCCCACGAAACCCTAATGCTATATAAAGGATGCTCCAGCCACTCTTCTCAACACATCCTCTTCTCATCCTTTCTTCTCTTCTTACATTTCTCTTTAGGTTAGAAAACCTAGATTAAGAGGAGAGAGCCTAGCCTCTCTTCTCTTGTCTAGATCATTTTCTCCTTCTTTTCATCTTTAGTTCTTAGTTTATTTCTGTCTTTTCTACATCAAAACCTTAGCTTAGATTAATAAGAGTTTCAATCTTTGTAATCTACTTTGTTGGGTTCAAGCGTTGTAATTCAAGGAACGATTATTCTATGCAAGGGATTTCTATTATTGTTATCACTTTCATTGTTGATCGTCACCTAGGTATTTCTATTTTACCTCTTGTTTAATGTCTTTAAGTTTTCTATTTTGATTGTTATTTTCCTTCCATGTTATCTTAGATTCATTTTAGTATCGTTATAATTGTCATTTCGTTTCATTAGATTGCCATTTTAGCGTCGTTATTATCGCCATATAAAGAGTCTTAAAACATGTCTATCTAAGTTTTCATTGTTGATATCATCTTAGATTCAACCATCACCATGAGTGAGTAGTCACCTTTCTAGGGTGTAGGGTAGCCATGTGATAAGTGAATATTTGTATGATTTTAACCCCCATTTTAGCTCGGTTTTGTATTTCATTTGTGCTTTGTTAAGCCATTCTACGAGCTAATATCGTCTTCTAGGCGAATTCCTATGTTCTAACCTGTTTTGTAGGGAAAGTGACGTTTCTACGCCCTTTTTCTATATTCCCGAGCATTTGCCTAGAACCCGACAATTTGAAGAAGCAAGCTTGACCAAGTGAAAGGCATTTCAAGAAGGTTCACTAATTCAAAAGAGAAAAGAAGCAAAGACAGTTTCGTAGTTGTCGGAAGATCAATTAATTAGGCGGAAGAATTAATCGCTTTACATCAAACCCTATAAACAAACCCGATTGAAGAGGTCAAGGGGGATGATGGAAGTCAAGTCAAAGCAAAGGGAGATGAAACGATAGTCGAAGGACCTGGAATGCAACTTACCCGATCGGGTATCCTTACTGTTCCGCACAAAATGCTTTAACTTCCTATTTTTGTCCTATATGTTCAATGCACGACCCCTTCCCCACGAAACCCTAATGCTATATAAAGAGAGCTCCATCCCCTCTTCTCCTCATCAATCTCTACACACAACATCTCTTCTCTTCTTACATTTTCTCTTTAGTTTAGTCTTTCTAGTTTAGATCATTTTGTTCTTTAGTCTTTAGTTCTTAGTTTATTTCTGTCCTTTCCATATCAAAACATAAGTTTAGACCAATAAGAATTTCATCCTTGTAATCTCCTTTGTGTGGTTCAAGCGTTGTAATTGGTGGATCGTTTATTATGTGCAAGGAATTATTGTTATCATTATCGTCATTGATCGTCATATAGGTATTTCTACTTTATCCTTTGTTTAATATCCTTTATTGTTTTCTATTTGATTGTTATTCTCTTTACATATTATCTTAGATTCATTTTCATGTTGTTATAATCGTCATTTCATTTCCTAGATTGTCAATTAGCGTCGTTATTATCGCCACATAGAGAGTCTTATAATATTGTCAAAACCAAGTAAACATGTCTATCCTAGTTCTTGTTAATATCATCTTAGATTTAAACATTATCATGAGTAAGTAGTCACCTTTCTAGGGTGTAGGGTAGCCATGTTAGATTGATTGAAAGATGATAATTGGATAAAGAAATTGTGCCTTTAAAACGTTGTGTCTATGCATGTTTGGATTGTAATGATAGTTGACGATTTTCGGCCAAAATCATTGACTAGAATGGAATTCTTTTCCAAGGTAGAGATACACGAATTGAATAGACAAAGCATGACATGGTGGATTAAGACCTAGTAAATCGCCCAAAAGCCTGCTAGACCATCTGATCTATGATTGTAATGAACACATCATTCTTACGAACTCACAATGAATTATTTGCATGTCCCAAATCCAATTTCATCAATATGTCAATCTACATGCGTGAACCTACTTCCCTAGATGCTTTTCATGACTTGCTTTATTGTTTTTATTTTGTTTTATTTGGTTTTCATTTATGCTTTATATTAGTTTAGATATCAAAATCCCAAAACCCAGATATTCGTTAGATAAAACCCAATTGCGAGACAATTCACATTCTATAGGAAACACCATCTCCCTGAGGATCGACCCCTACTTCCCTAATTACATTAATTTGTTATTAACCTAGTCTGGGTAATTTATCTTTGTATCGGGCTCGCGACAAGCACGATCAAATTTTGGCGCCGCTGCCGGGGAGCACGGTTTAGTTTTCCTTTTTCTTGTGATTTTTATCGCAATTAGTTTTATCTAGTCTTTAGGAACCCAAATTCCTTTAGACCTCACTTGATTTTTCATCTTAGCTTTTCAATCTTATGCCCAGATCTTCTAGACTAGGGACCCCTATCTCTTTAGACCCCGATCTAGAAAGAACTCTGCATAGGAGACGAAAGCTATTTGATGTGCGTATTCCATATGCACATTTGCCTACACATTTACCCCATTTGTGCATCATATGTAGCTCCTTTGAGCTCTTTTCTAGTCGTATTCCTCTCGTTTGCTACTTTGGTATGTTTCATGTCTATTTTGCAGAGTTCACGCCCTTTATGGGTGATTTGAAAGCATTTTGGCTAAACGCGAGGAATAAAGGATCAAAAACCAAACTTTCACCAACTCACGCAATCGATTCTGGATGAAAAGGAAGTAAAACAAGGCTCAAATACATGTCATACCGATTGGGCCAGCTATAATGAAGAAGCAACATCGAGCTCAAACAAATCAAGATTATGATTTGAGACCCTCCTTCACTAGGGTCATCTTTGAGAGGCCATATCTTGAGTTCTAGACATTGGAACGAGGCGATTCCAAGTTGCCACGGAAAGATCTTCTTCTTATCTTCAAAACGCAACCGAAAACGCCTCATTTGACCAAGTAACGAAGAAATGGCGGGCGTTTGAAGTTCAGTGCGCTGTGCAGGAATTCTCACCGATCGACCTCCTGCCTTTGACGATCGGTTTATACTCTTCACCGATCGGTGGTGGGGTTGTAACACCAAGAACGATCGGTAAGGTGCTTAGACCGATCGGTGGAAGTGTTAGCATGATCATTGGACACCCTCAAGACCCAAGAACGATCGGTGAAGCACCAATGCCGATCGGATGGAGCAACCAAGACCAAAAGATGAGTCCAATTAGCATGATGCCGATCGGCCCATCACTTATGCCGATCGGTGCCTTCACCAAAGATCCAAGATTGAGCTCAAGACTCTAAGGTCCAACATGGACCGATCCAATACGCAAGCCCAGCTTCAGCTACAGGCCCAAGACTCAATTCTGGAGGCCAAAAACCTAACCCTAGACCTAAAGGAGGGTTATAAGTGGGAGAAGCAGCGGATCTCGAAGGGGATCTCACCACCGCAGCACAGATCCCTTGTCACGGATCTAAAGCAATTTCCCATTTTTCATTTATGTAATTCCATTTCATTTAGAAGTAATTTCGTTTTCGTTTTCGATCATTTACAACACTATACCGATCGGCATAGCCTTATACCGATCGGCATCCTCCTTGTTTTTGCCCTAATTCAGGTTCTGATTCAGTTTTATTTCGTTTTCTGTCATTTTCGTTCATGTTTGTACGTTTCTCGACCATGAATCTTGCCATACCATCCTGTGTCTTCTTGTTTTGCTTAATATCTATCACCATGAGTAGCTAATCTGCATGCTAGGGCTAGGGTGAACTATTGTGGATCCGGGATTTGGGGGTTCCAATTAAACCGTTTATGCATCTGAACCTATGTTTGATTTAATTGTCGTTTGACTGACCTAGGACGCTAGGTTATCATTTGTTTAGTGTATTTCCCCTGAGACTGGCCAAGTGATTGGGAAAATAGACCTGACACCGATCGTGGGAAGCCCTTCACCGATCGGTGGACACATAGGATAGTGATTTCTGTGAGACCGGACCAGTTATCAGAGTCGCTAGGGGTGGTTAGGAGGCCGGACAAGCAACTTTCTGACCCTTTAGGCTGTTTAGACCTTGGCTCGACCTATCCCTTTGACACCATAGTGAACCCGTTCTGCCCTAGTCTTCGTTTCATCTGATTTTCATAAATTTACTTCGTTTTATATTTGTTTTCATTTATTCACTGCTTTCAATTTCGTACCTTCTAAACTCACCTCTCAACCTGTTAAACCTGTCACCTTAGCAGAATTGAATATCGACCTAAACTGATTAGATACATCACGCCTCCCTGTGATCGACCTGGACTTATCACTAGCTGCCCTAGTTAGTTTTAGTTTGGACTTATAAATTATTGTTTGATATCGGATTTATAACGACATAAATCTCGCCTATCAAAATGGCGCCGTTGCCGGGGAGGCGATTTTCTGATTAATTTGGTGTTTCTTTTCTGTTCGAATTGACTTCTGTGAAATTTTGCCCTTATACCGATCGGTACATACCCCCCACCGATCAGTTTTGCCTTGTTTTCTGATTTGTCTTGCCAGTGTTTATGCGCAGGAGAAACTCTGCTGCCCTGCTGAACTTCGATCCTGAACCAGAAAGATTACTGCGCAGAAATCGAAGGCTGGCTGACAACGAAAGCACACAAACACCCACAATAACACCTACATCCTCACCATCACCTACAATTTCACCAACATCAGCCCCACCCACATCACCAAGAAAAACCATGCCTAGACTAGCTGACGAAGCCGTGCCCTCGGCTGAGCAAGTTCCTACAGGGACTCTCAAACCGAACCTCACAGCCACAAACTTTAAAATTGACCCATCCTTCTACACCCTCATCCACAAAGAACAATTTGGTGGTGCGCTATCCGAAGACCCGGCGCGCCACATCAACCGATTTTGTGACCTTTGCCAATTGATCACCCACGAAGGGGTGACACAAGATCAACTCCGGAGGATGATGTTCGCTCATTCATTGAGGGACAAAGCATCATCTTGGCTAGAAACCTTGCCGGTCGCAACTAGCAATACATGGGTCACCCTAGTCCTTGCTTTCTACAGGAAGTTTTTCCCGCCGGAGAGGACGGCCAACCTAAGGATGCAAATCACCGGGTTTAGACAGCGCCTCAATGAGAATCTCTACGATACTTGGGAGAGGTTCAAAACCCTGGAGAAGCAATGCCCACATCATGGGTTTGGAGAAGGGTTCATGGCCATGACATTTTACAACGCTCTAATGCCGGACTCAAGGAGGATATTGGATTCAGCGGCAAATGGGATGTTCTCTAACGTGGAAGTAGCTGAGGCTCGTGAGTTTATAGAGACTATGGCTAGCCATAGTATCCAATATGTCCAATCTTCCACTACTTTGGCTGCTATAGGCACTGAAGGTCATTTCCAACAGAGTATGACAGCCCAAATCGAGGATCTTAAAGCCCAGTTGGCCAGTTTGAAGGTCAACACAGCCCCGACGATTGCTCCACCGATCGGCCCTATACCCTCACCGATCGGTGCCCTCCAACAACAATACACTCTGGACAATTTTGGGTACCCAGGGGTAGTAGAACAGGTTGCTGCTTATCAGAACTATCAGCATCAGAACTTCAACCAGCAGTACAACAGGCCAAACCCTCAGTACCAGCATCCACCGATCGGCCAACCATCTCAACCGATCGGTCAAGTTCCATACCAGCAACAAAACAGACCTCAACCCTTCAAGCCTCCTACATTCACAGATATGAACGATTTAAGGATGATGCTGATGGGAATGCAGAAAAGCCAGGAGCACCTCATTGCTCAAGTGGCTAAAATGGACCAAGAAAAAGCGGGGGCTATTAAGAACTTGGAGATTCAGATAGCTCAACTAGCTGCCTCACAAGCTCAAAGGCAGCAAGGCCACCTCCCATCTCAGCCTAGCAAAACCACCGATCATGTCCACCATGTGAATGCCATAACATTGAGGAGTGGGACCCCCTATGAGGCTGAGGACAGAGCAGTAAGTTCTGAGAAGAATGCTGAGAGGTCTGAGAAGCAGAAAAACGAAGAAAATGGCCAGAATATCACTCCCACCGATCGTCCCATCCCCTATACCGATCGATCTGAACTTTTCAAAGCTTCTGGGAATGATGATGAAGCTGGTTTGGGGAAAGGGAAGCAGGCAGAAGAAGCTGGGATGAAGATTAAGCTTCCCTTCCCTGGTCGTCTTAAGAAGAAATCCCCCTACGAGGAACAATTCGGTAAGTTCAAAGAGGTACTTACTAAACTTGACATCACTATTCCATTTCTAGATTTAGTTTTGCAAGTACCCTCTTATACTAAATTCCTAAAAGACATCTTAACCCGGAAAAAGACCCTCCCCAAGGTTGAGACCGTCGCTTTTACAGAAAGGTGTAGTGCACCTCGACAAAGTGACTCTCTACCTAAGCTTGCTGATCCCGGTAGCTTCAGTATCCCTTGCGTCATAGGCAAAATTAACATTGAAAACGCCTTATGTGACCTAGGAGCTAGTGTTAGTGTCCTATTCTTATCCTTAGCTATGAAGATGGGCTTGACCCAATTCAAGAGCTCGAATATGACAGTTCAAATGGCGGATAGGACCACTTCACGACCTTTGGGTTTACTTGAGGATGTCCCGGTTAAGATGGGTGGGTTTTACATACCGGTCGATTTCGTAGTGTTAGACATACCTGAAAATGGCGACATCCCTATCATCTTAGGGAGACCTTTTCTACACACTACAGGTGCTATTATTGATGTTGCTAAGAGGACCTTGACTTTTAAGGTGGGGGGTGAACTTCTAGTGTTTAAACCTTATGATACACCCCGCTCTCCCTTAGTAGTAAAGACCAATTCGATCATTAGAGACCAGAACCGGCCATTAAAGGACCCCACCTACCAGTTTGGAGACCTCACCTGTCAGTCTGTTAGTTCTGACCTTCCCCTGTCTCATTTTCTTTGAGAGGTAGGACAAAGTTGTGGATACATAGCCTTGATAAGGTTACATTAGGTATCACCGATTGGGAGAGTTTAGCTCTTGCCTTCTACCAAAAGTACTTTCCTCCCGAAAAGACCGCTTTGTTGAGAAGTCAAATCACTGGTTTCCGACAAGGGGATGATGAGAGCCTATATGAAGCCTGGGAGAGGTACAAAGACTTGCAAAGGGAGTGTCCTCATCATGGGATAGATCTATGGCTCCTTGCCATCACATTCTATAATGGGTGTTATATAGAGTCCCGTCGAATCCTGGATTCTGCTAACAATGGAAGATTTGATCAAATCAATGTGGAGATTGCTCACACTACCATTGAATCCATGGCAATTCACGATTCTCAATATAGAAATTCCCGCTCCATACCATTGAAATCTAAGCAAGAAGACCCCACTTTAACACTTTTACAAGCTCAAGTAGCCCTTCTCACACAAAAGCTAGAACAATTCCAATCCTCTACATTTTAAACAAAGTGACAATGGTGTAAGTAAACTTGAAGCCATGATGCTGCAATTAGCTCAAAGGCAAGACACCATGATAGCTCAATTCCAAGAGAGCGATCAAGCTAAGGACACCGCCATTAAACTGTTGGAAGCTAAAATTTCCCAATATGCCTCTTCTAATACCCATCAAAAGCAAGGGCAACTGCCTTCACAATGTTACCACCCTCACAAAACCGTAAATGCCATTTTCTCGAGAAGTGGTAAGCATAGTGATGAGCCCGTGGTTAGTGATGTTGAAGATGAGGTGCCCATGTCAAAAGGGAAAGAGCCCGAGATTCCTATTGAAATCAAAGTGCCATTTCCCCAAAGATTAGCCAAGCACGAGGAGGAGGCAAAGTATGGTGAGTTCCTTGACGTCGTCAATAATTTAAAGGTAACAGTCCCTTTCATTGAATTGCTTTCCCAAGTTCCTTCTTATTCCAAGTTTATGAAGGAAGTCCTCAAAAAGAAGAGACCCTTCAATGAGATGAAGACCGTAGCTTTCAGTGAAGAGTGTAGTGCACTCTTGCAAAATAAGTCTCCACCAAAACTTAAGGACCCTGGTAGTTACTCCATACCTTGCACTATAGGCACGTATACCATTGATAAGGCCCTTTGCGACCTAGGTGCTAGTGTAAGTGTCATGCCCTTTTCTATGTTTGAAAAACTTAACATGGGTGCTTTGAAATGCACTAATATTACTTTGAAAATGGCGGACCGTTCTCTAAAACAACCTATGGGTGTTTTAGAAGATGTGCCCGTCAAAGTTGGTAAGTTTTTCATTCCCGTTGACTTTCTAGTACTTGACATGGTCGAGGACTCTCATATCCCAATCATTTTGGGAAGACCCTTTTTGCACACCACTGGTGCAGTCTTTGATGTCAGGAATGGGAAGTTGACATTAGAGATAGGAGATGACAAGGTGACCTTTAGTAAAAATTCCACTGTTAGGAGTCCTGTGTTAGAAGACTCATGTTATGTGCTTGATGTTGATGACTCTTCTGTTGTTTCTTCTATTCCTCGATCCTTATTGACGGATCCATTGGAGGGACATGTTAGTGTTGATTCTCTTGCAGGTGAGCATACTAAAAGCACTACTGCTAAAAGTGCTAGAAGGGGCTATTCCCGGAAAAGCTTGGCATGGATGGAGAATGTAAAGAACGTTATGATGATAAGCTTGGATGATAGTGAGCTTAAAGATAAAGGATGATCAAAGAAAGAAATGGAGTATAGCAAGACTTTTAAATTGCGCTTCTCGGGAGGCAACCCGTGTTCCTTTTCTTTTTGCATTTTTCTTTTTGTATTCCCTTTTCGTTGTTAGAATTCTTTTGCAGATGAAAGAGTTTTTGAAGAATCTATAAAGACCTTCCTTTTTAAGTCCAAAAGACTAGCTTGGGGGAGGCCGCGCTGACTAGTACGCTTCACTCTTCTTTCATTTTTCCTTTTTCCCATTAAACATCTCATTGCATATTTTGTCTTTGTGCTCACATTAAGGACAATGTGATGTTTAGCTTGGGGGAGGGATTGCATTTTCCCATTTTTGCATTTTAGTTGATCATTTTTCAAATTTTGAATAAAAGAAAAAGAGGATTTTTGAGAAAATTTAAAAATTTCTGAACATAATTGAATGCTTTTCATGCTTTGCTTGCTTGATTACTATGCTATCATGTTACATTTCCCAAACTTAGAGCTTTCAAAAGATAATGATTCAATATTCATTGAATTGTGCATACATGGGGAAGTCTTGTACATAGTAGGCATGGAATGAATCTATAGATGAGTACGCTTGATCTTGACATTTGGCAAGTTACATATATAGTAAGGTAGAACTTCCTTAGACTAGTACATCCATACCCAGTCTCATTTAGGTGTGGGTAGTTCTCCTTGTGATGTGTATCATGTCAAAACGCATAAGTATGGTTCTCATTTCATTCCTATAAGCATTGCATTCATGATTCACTAAGATTTGAAGCCTTTTTCACTTTGAATTACACCTCAAATTATCCCCTTCATACAAATGCTTCACAAAATAATAGCTACACATAAAAAGTCCCTACCTTTTGAGCTAGTAGCTAGACTATTATGTATGGGTGCTTTTTTGAGAAGATTTGTTCTTATATGTCAAAGTGAATTTGGAGAACGAAAAATATTCAAGAAGTGATGTGCAAAAGAAAAGAAAAGAAAAGAAAAGAAAGAAATAGAAAAAATGAAAAAAATTGAGAAATTGAAAAAGAAAGAAAAAGAAATAAAATAAGAAGTTGTGAGTATCTCCTCAAAATGTCAAATCAATAGAAGGAGTTTACCCTTTTGTTTCGTGTGTAATAAGCCAATCTGTTACTTCTGGCTTCGTTATCCGTCTTCTGGGAAATTGATCGAAAGTTTGGATTGAGTATTCATTTATCATTGGTCAGTTGCTAGCTCACTCTAAACTTCACATGACCATAACTGTTTGTCCACCTTTCACCCATTTCCCAAAGCCTTCTTCATTTTTTTTGGCTTCTTTTCTATGTGCATTGTGACCTTTGACTTGTGTTTTTAATTGTTTACCATATTAGACTGCGGACACATTTTCATAAGTCGTAGATAGGTGAGTGTCTCAAAAACATTTACACATAAAGAAATCACCTTTTACATACAATGAGTGTTCGAGTGTGCCGTGAGAGTCCATTTGTCAAAAGATCATGCAAGAGCCGAAATTCTATAGTGAAATTCTTTATGCTACGCCGTTATGTAAATCTCAGCCATGTTCATGTATCATTCTTGCCCACATTGTTTTTGGGTTATGATTCATTATGTTTTCAAAGTTTTACGTTGAGATTTGTTCTTGATGGTGTAGTAGCCAATGCTTGCAACCCTTGTCCTGGTATTGTTTGTTATGTTTGCTTGAGGACAAGCAAAAGTTTAGCTTGTGGGAGTTTGATTTGTGAATATTTGTATGATTTTAACCCCCATTTTAGCTCGGTTTTGTATGTCATTTGTGCTTTGTTAAGCCATTCTATGAGCTAATATCGTCTTCTAGGCGAATTCCTATGTTCTAAGCTGTTTTGTAGGGAAAGTGACGTTTCTACGCCCTTTTTTTATATTCCCGAGCATTTGCCTAGAACCCGACGATTTGAAGAAGCAAGCTTGACCAAGTGAAAGGCATTTCAAGAAGGTTCACTAATTCAAAAGAGAGAAGGAGCAAAGACAGTTTCGTAGTTGTCGGATGATCAATTAATTAGGCGGAAGAATTCATCGCTTTACATCAAACCCTATCAACAAACCTGATTGAAGAGGTCAAGAGGGATGATGGAAGTCAAGTCAAAGCAAAGGGAGATGAAACGATAGTCAAAGGACCTGGAATGCAACTTACCCGATCGGGTAAGTGTGTACCCGATCGGGTATCCCTTCTGATCCGCACAAAATGCTTCACCTTCCTATTTTTGTCCTATATGTTTAATGCTCGATGTGACAACCCTCGCGAATGCGGAAAGATAAAACATACAAGCATGTGAAAAGATATGCGGAAATACGGTATTTTAAAAACTTTTAAACATGCATTGTAAATAAAACGAGGAGTGTCAAATATTACAAACTAAACGCGGAAATACAACAAAGAGACGGGGTCTCTTCAAATGTTAGCAAAGAACAAGTGTTTAACAAAAACTAGCTACTATCGTCTAGAGGTGAACTTCCAGGGACAACGCCCGCTAGCTCACACCCGAACCCCAAAATGTCACAGCCAAAAATCATCCAAGCAAGAAACCTGTTCATCCATGAAAAACATGAATGCCACAGTCAGTGGGGAGTAACTCCGGGTTCTCCCAGCCATATTACATCAAACGTACACATAAGGTAATACAAAAGTAAAGCATGCATATATATATACATGTGAGTTGCGATAAGAACAAATAGGCAATACGGGATATAATGATAAGATCATATAGAAATCAATTCCGTAAACATCATGTTATTCCAAGACTCAGGAAAGACACTCTTAGGCAATCGAATACGCTCACTAGGGCTTACATCTCACCGTTAGCGGTATAAGATTGATAAGATTGAGACTCGACAGACAAACCAGTCAAGTCATGCGACAATTACACAATTCCAACATATTATCAACCATTCACGAACCAAGACAATGACGGTGTCCAATCAGGCAATGACCATGAACAATATCATGAAATCACGCATTCAAAGAACGACACAAGACGACAATTCTCACGGTAAATGAAACGCACTAGCATCGTGTACATGGCAAGTATGATTAAAAGGCATCCACGAGATCACATTTCCCTGAACGCATACACGATCACATTTCGTATATGTAGACTATTTCCTCCTGGGTAGCACGACGATAATAATACGGCCTAGTCTAAACCTGGCCAGGATCTCGGAATCACGTTTTCCGATCGACATGCGAAAAACGTTTCGCATCCAAGATCGGTCAATCATATAGACGCCGAGTACCCACATTCTCGGTAGATCAATTCACGAAAGAGGCGGAAAAGAGCTCAAGCCTCATAACATGCGGTACGCTACATGCAAATAACACCACCTCGCAAGTACACAACATTTGACGTCCGGGTCGATCAACGCATAGCGTTCAACTCCCAACAACGTCGTCGTATGCCCACTAACACATGCATTTAAGCAATAGGATACCTCCCCGTTCCGACATTCCAGCCTTACGAACGTGGAGGTAGCCAAGGGAATGAGAGCACAAAGCACAAGACAAAATAGTGCTTAAACCGTATCATTTGTAAAAACCGACTCAAAGTGGGAACATACCAAAAACCGTCACATAACATTGTGATACTGCGATATTGAGATATCATATATCCAAAATCCAATTTTTTGAATCAATACCATGTTACCCCAAGCTTAGACCAAGTTTAAGAAAGAATAACTAAATAAGAGAACATAGATACACCTCCAAAACAACAAGTTTGGAAATTAACTTTAAAACAAGGGTTTTCACTTTCAAAAACTGTCATAACTAGATTTCAGAATGGGAATGCAGAAATTCCAAGTCGGAGTGATAGCTTCCCTCTTACGGTTCCAACGAGGTGGTCCACAAGCCTCAAAAACAAGCGGTTAAAGAAGAGATAGATTATGATCATTCTACCAAAAAAATGGGGTCAGTGCAGGAAAACTGCAAGCAAGACCGTTGACTTGTATTTCACGCGTGAAATGGGGTTTCCACGACACGTGACCTTACATCTCACGACCGTGAAATGAGGTTTTCCGACCGTTGAGGTGAAAGTTGAATGAAAGGGTTCACGACAGTGATGAAACACTCTGTTTCCAAATCACCCGAGAGCCTTCAACAAAAATCAATCCTATCATTTCCAAATCATTTCAATTCTCATATATACTTCAAATAATCATCAACCATCAATATAATTCATCAATATTCATCATATAACATCATTCACTAATCATAGCATGGTTTCTAATCTTCCTAATCGTATTCTAATACGATTTCTAGCATATAAACATGTAAAACACGTAAATGATACCGAGTAACCCTTCACCGTTACCTTTATGCGTCTCTACTAATCGCTAAGCTCCTCTTCTATAAGGAAATAGTCTTTGTCGGGATCTTGGAGGTCGCCACCTACAAATAGATCGTAACAAGATGAATAAAGTTCATCTTGAGAAAGACGGAATGCTTAAAAAGCGAGAAAGACGATAATTTTATTATCAATACGGATAGAGGAAGGTACGGGAGGAAGAATAAGACGAACTTACGTAAATTCTATCAAGTAACGAAGAAGTTACGTCGATTCCACAATTGAATTCAAAGAGGGAAGTTGCTTAAGGAAGAAGAAAGAAAATGTGTTTGATTTTTGTGTGGAAATGAAATATTAGGTTAAGGAGTATGAGTTGTGTGAGATGTGTAGGAAAAGTCAAAGACTATTTCCAAAGTCAAGAAAGTCAAACTTGACTTAAGACGGCTTTTTCATGAAATCTCGCAGAAATTCCAAATACGAACTCGGAAATTCTAAATTCGACTCGGAACTTAAAATTATAATTTAAAACTTAAAATTACTGAAAAAGTTTCGTAAAATATTTCTACTTGAAAAATAGGGTACATTTCCGGGTGTTACACTCGACCCCTTCCCCGGGAAACCCTAATGCTATATAAAGATAGCTCCAGCCCCTCTTCTCATCATCAATCTCTACACACAACATCTCTTCTCTTCTTACATTTTCTCTTTAGTTTAGTCTTTCTTGTTTAGATCATTTTCTTCTTTAGTCTTTAGTTCTTAGTTTATTTCTGTCCTTTCCATATCAAAACATTAGTTTAGACCAATAAGAATTTCATCCTTGTAATCTCCATTGTGTGGTTCAAGCGTTGTAATTGGTGGATCGTTTATTATGTGCAAGGGTTTTCTATTAATGTTATCATTATCGTCATTGATCGTCATATAGGTATTTCTACTTTATCCCTTGTTTAATATCCTTTATTGTTTTCCATTTGATTGTTATTCTCTTTACATATTATCTTAGATTCATTTTCATGTTGTTATAATCGTCATTTCATTTCCTAGATTGTCAATTAGCGTCGTTATTATCGCCACATAGAGAGTCTTATAATATTGTCAAAACCAAGTAAACATGTCTATCCTAGTTCTTGTTAATATCATCTTAGATTTAAACATTATCATGAGTAAGTAGTCACCTTTCTAGGGTGTAGGGTAGCCATGTTAGATTGATTGAAAGATGATAATTGGATAAAGAAATTGTGCCTTTAAAACGTTGTGTCTATGCATGTTTGGATTGTCATGATAGTTGACGATTTTCGGCCAAAATCATTGACTAGAATGGAATTCTTTCCAAGGTAGAGATACGCGAATTGAATAGAAAAAGCATGAAATGGTGGATTAAGACCTAGTAAATCGCCTAAAAGCCTGCTAGACCATCTGATCTATGATTGTAATGAACACATCATTCTCAAGAACTCACAATGATTTATTTGCATGTCCCAAATCCAATTTCATCAATATGTCAATCTACATGCGTGAACCTACTTCTCTAGATGCTTTTCATCACTTGCTTTATTGTTTTCATTCATTTGTTTTTATTTGGTTTTTATTTATGCTCTATATTAGTTTAGATATCAAAATCCTAAAACCCAGATATTCGTTAGATAAAACCCAATTGCGACACAATTCACATTCTATAGGAAACACCATCTCCCTGAGGATCGACCCCTACTTCCCTAATTACAAATTTGTTATTAGCCTAGTCTGGGTAATTTATCTTTGTATCGGGCTTGCGATAAGCACGATCACCATGTTAGATTGATTAAAAGACGATAATTGGATAAAAGAAATTGTGCTTTTAAAACATTGTGTCTATGCATGTTTGGACTATAACGATAGTTGACGATTTCTGATCAAAATCATTGACTAGAATGAAATTCTTTTCCAAGGTAGAGATACGTGAATTGAATAGACAAAGCATGACAGGGTGGATTAAGACCTAGTAAATTGCCTAAAAGCCTGCTAGACCATCTGATCTATGATTGTAATGAACACATCATTCTTACGAACTCAATATGAATTACTTGCATGTTCCATATCCAATTGCATCAATATATTAATCTACATGTGTGAACCTACTTCCCTAGATGCTTTTCAATATTGTTAATTCATCATTTGCTTTATTGCTTTTTGTTAGTTTAGACATCATAATCCCAAAACCCAGATATTCGTTAGATAAGACCCAATTGCGAGACATCTCACATTCTATAGGAAACACCATCTCCCTGAGGATCGACCCCTACTTCCCTAATTACATTAATTTGTTATTAGCCTAGTCTGGGTAATTTATCTTTGTATCGGGCTTGCGACAGGCACGATCACTAAGATTTTGATGTACAAAGGACAGAAATAAACTAAGAATTAAAGATGAAAAAGAAGAAGAAAATGAGAGAAGGGAGGCTAGTTCTCCCTCCTCCTAATCTAAAGAGAAATGTAAGAAGATAAGAGATTATTGTAAAGAGGATGTGTTGAGAAGAGTGGCTAGAGCATCCTTTATATAGCATTAGGGTTTCGTGGGGAAGGGGTCGAGCATTGAACATATAGGACAAAAGGAGGAAGTTGAAGCAATTTGCTCGAAGTAGCAGGGATACCCGATCGGGTACACACTTACCCGATCGGGTAAGTTGCATTCTAGAAGTTTTGACTAGCGTTTCATCTCCCCTTGCATATGACTTGACTTCAATCATCCCCCTTGACCTCTTGAGTCGGGTTTGTTGATAGGGTTTGATGTAAAATGATGATTGCTTCGCCTAACTGATGTATCTTCTGACAACTGCGAAACTGTCTTTACTTCTTCTCTCTTTTGAATTAGTGAACCTTCTTGAAATGCCTTTCACTTGGTCAAGCTTGCTTCTTCAAATCGTCGGGTTCTAGGCAAATGCTCGGGAATATAGAAAAAGGGCGTAGAAATGTCACTTTCCCTACAAAACAGGTTTAAACATGGAATTCGCCTTGAAGACGACATTAGCTCATAAAATGACTTAACAAAGCACAAATGACATACAAAACCGAGCTAAAATGGGGATTAAAATCATACAAATATTCACTTATCAAACTCCCGAAGCTAAAACCTTGGCTTGTCCCTCAAGCAAACATAACAAACAATACCAGGACAAGGTATAACTACACCATCAGGAAACAAATCTCAACGTATAACTTTTGGAAACATAATGAATCATAACCCAAAAACAACGTGGGCAAGAATGATACATAAACATGGCTGAGATTTACATAACGGCGCAGCACAAAGAATTTCACTACAGAATTTCGGCTCTTGCATGATCTTTTGACAAATGGACTCTCACGGCACACTCGAACACTCATTGTATGTAAAAGGTGATTTCTTTATGTGTAAATGTTTTTGAGACACTCACCTATCTACGACTTATGAAAGTGTGTCCGCAATCTAATATGGTAAACAATTCAAAACACAAGTCAAAGATCACAATGCACATAGAAAAGAAGCCGAAACAATGAAGAAGGCTTTGGGAAATGGGTGAAAGGTGGACAAACAGTTATGGTCATGTGAAGGTTAGAATGAGCTAGCAACTGACCAATGATAAATGAATACTCAATCCAAACTTCCGATTAATTCCCAAAAGACAAATAACGAAGCCAGAAGGAACGAGTGGCTTATCACATACGAAACACGAGAGTGAACTCCTTAGGAGATACTCACAACTTCTTCTTTTATTCCTTTTTCTTTCTTTTTCAATTTCTTTTCTTTTTCTTTTTTCTATTTCATTTTTTTTTCTTTTCTTTTCTCTATTTCATTTTTTTTTCTTTTCTTTTCTCAACATCACATTGCTTCTTGAACATTTTGGTTCTTCCAAATTCACTTTGACAAATAAGAACAAATCTTCTCAAAAGAGCACCCATACACCATAGTCTAGCTACTAGCTCAAAAGGTAGGCAGTTTTTATATGTAGCTATTATTTTGTGAAGCATTTGTATGAAGAGGATAATTTTGAGGGGTAATTCAAAGTGAAAAAGGCTTCAAATCTTAGTGAATCATCAATCCAATGCTTATAGAAATGAAATGAGAATCATACTTATGCGTTTTGACATGACACACATCACAAGGAGAACTACACACACCTAGATGAGACTGGGTATAGATGTACCAGTCTAAGGAGGTTCTACCTTACAATATATGTAACTTGCCAAATGTCAAGATCAAGCGTACTCATCTATAGATTCATTCCATGCCTACTGTGTACAAGACTTCCCCATGTATGCACAATTCAATGAATATTGAATCATTATCGTTTGAAAGCTCTAAGTTTGGGAAATGTAACATGATAGCATAGTAAACAAGCAAGCAAAGCATGAAAAGCATTCAATTATGTTCAGAAATTTTTTAATTTTCTCAAAAATCTCTCTTTCTTTTATTCAAAATTTGAAAAATGATCAACTAAAATGCAAAATAGGAAAATGCAAAAATGCAATCCCTCCCCCAAGCTAAACATCACATTGTTCTCAATTTGAGCACAAAGACATAATATGCAATGAGATGCTTAATGGGGAAAAGGAAAAATGAAAGAAGAGTGAAGCTTACTAGTCAGCGCGGACTGCCCAAGCTAGTCTTTTGGACTTGACAAGGAAGGTCTTTATAGATTCTTCAAAAACTCTTTCATCTGCAAAATAAATCCTAACAACGAAAAAGGGAATACAAAAATAAGAAATGCAAAAAGAAAAGGAACACGGGTTGCCTCCCGAGAAGCGCAATTTAAAGTCGTGCTAGACTACATTTCTTTCTTTGATCATCCTTTATCTTTAAGGTCACTATCATCCAAGCTCAGCATCATAGCGTTCTTTACATTCTCCATCCATGCCAAGCTTTTCCGGGAATAACCCCTTCTAGCACTTTTAGCAGTAGTGCTTTTAGTATGCTCACCTACAAGAGAATCAACACTAACATGTGCCTCCAACGGATCTGTCAGTAAGGATCGAGGCATAGAAGAAACAATAGAAGAGTCATCAACATCAAGCACATAACATGAGTCTTCTAACACAGGACTCCTAACGGTGAAATTTTTACTAAAGGTCACCTTGTCATCTCCTATCTCTAATGTCAACTTCCCATTCTTGACATCAAAACTGCACCAGTGGTGTGCAAAAAGGGTCTTCCCAAAATGATTGGGATTTGAGAGTCCTCGGCCATGTCAAGTACTAGAAAGTCAACGGGGATGAAAAACTTACCAACTTTGATGGGCACATCTTCTAAAACACCCATATGTTGTTTTAGAGAACGGTACGCCATTTTCAAAGTAATATTAGTGCATTTCAAAGCACCCATGTTAAGTTTTTCAAACATAGAAAAGGGCATGACACTTACACTAGCACCTAGGTCGCAAAGAGCCTTATCAATGGTATACGTGCCTATAGTGCAAGGGATGGAGTAACTACCAGAGTCCTTATGTTTTGGTGGAGACTTATTTTGCAAGAGTGCACTACACTCTTCAGTGAAAGCTACGGTCTTCATCTCATTGAAGGATCTCTTCTTTTTGAGGACTTCCTTCATAAACTTGGAATAAGAAGGAACTTGGGTAAGCAATTCAATGAAAGGGACTGTTACTTTAAGTTCTTGACGACGTCAAGGAACTTACCATACTTTGCCTTCTCCTTGTGCTTGGCTAATCTTTGGGGAAATGGCACTTTGATCTCAATAGGAATCTCGAGCTCTTTCCTCTTTCACATGGGCACCTCATCTTCAACATCAACAACCACGGGCTCATCATTAGCCTTCTTCTTGACACCTCCTCCAAGCTTAGCCTCTTTTGCTACCACCTCCTTATCCATCGCAGTGGAAGGTCCATCATAATGCTTACCACTTCTCGAGGAAATGGCATTTACAGTTTTGTGAGGTTGGAAACATTGTGAAGGCAGCTGCCCTTGCTTTTGGTGGGTATTAGAAGAGGCATATTGGGAAATTTTAGCTTCCAAAAATTTGATGGCGGCATCCTTAGCTTGATCGCTCTCTTGGAATTGAGCTATTATGGTGTCTTGCCTTTGAGCCAATTGCAGCATCATGGCTTCAAGTTTACTTACACCATTGTCACTCTGTTGAAATGTAGAGGATTGGAATTGTTCTAACTTTTGTGTGAGAAGGGCTACTTGAGCTTGTAAAAGTGTCAAAGTGCGGTCCTCTTGCTTAGATTTCAATGGTATGGAGCGGGAATTTCTATATTGAGAATCGTGAATTGCCATGGATTCAATGGTAGTGTGAGCAATTTCAACATTAATTTGATCAAATATTCCATTGTTGGCAGAATCCAGGATACGATAGGACTCTATATAACACCCATTATAGAATGTGATGGCAAGGAGCCATGGATCTATCCCATGATGAGGACACTCCCTTTGCAAGTCCTTGTACCTCTCCCAGGCTTCATATAGGCTCTCTTCATCCCCTTGTTGGAAACCAGTGATTTGACTTCTCAACAAAGCAGTCTTTTCGGGAGGAAAGTACTTTTGGTAGAAGGCAAGAGCAAAACTCTCCCAATCGGTGATACCTAATGTAACCTTATCAAGGCTATGTATCCACAACTTTGCCTTACCCCTCAAAGAGAATGAGAAGAGCATCTCTCTAATTTGCCCTTGGGTGACTCCAGTTTGTCTAATAGTGGAGCAATAGTCACAGAAATTTTGGATGTGAAGGTTGGGATCTTCTGTGGCATTGCCACTAAATTGGCTTCTTTCTATAAGGTTAATGAAGGCAGGTTTGATTTCAAAGTTTTGGGCTGTGATTTGGGGTGTAGCAATACCCCTTGGAAGTGTTTCTGCGGTGGGTTTGGAATGGTCTGAAAGTCGAACCATTTCCTAATGTGAAGGTGAAGATGGAATGTTAATTGAAGATTGGGTGGTTTTTGTGAATGGAGATGAGAATGGATCTTCTTCTCCTTCAAGATTAGATAGAATATCCGAGTATTTCTCACGAATACGGTCTAAACTTGAAGTATCAGAAACTTTTGAGATTTCGTTGAATAGCTTTCGTCTCCTATTTAGAGTTCTTTCTAGATCGGGGTCTAAAGAGATAGGGGTCCCTAGTCTAGGAGATCTGGGCATAAGATTGAAAAGCTAAGATGAAAAATCAAGGGAGGTCTAAAGGAATTTGGGTTCCTAAAGACTAGATAAAACTAATTGCAATAGAAATCACAAGAAAAGGAAAACTAAACCGTGCTCCCCGGCATCGGCGCCAAAATTTGACCGAGCCTGTCGCAAGCCCGATACAAAGATAAATTACCCAGACGAGGCTAATAACAAATTAATATAATTAGGGAAGTAGGGGTCGATCCTCAGGGAGATGGTGTTTCCTATAGAATGTGAATTGTCTTGCAATTGGGTCTTATCTAACGATTTTCTGGGTTTTGGAGTTTTAATTTCTAAACTAATAAAAGGCATAAATGAAAACAAAATAAAAGCAAATGAAGATTAAAGCAATAAAGCAAATGATAAATTAACAATAATGAAAAGCATCTAGGGAAGTAGGTTCACACATGTAGATTAATATATTGATGAAATTGGATTTAGGACATGCAAATAATTCATTGTGAGTTCGTAAGAATGATGTGTTCATTACAATCATAGATCAGATGGTCTAGCAGGCTTTTAGGCAATTTACTAGGTCTTAATCCACCATGTCATGCTTTGTCTATTCAATTCACGTATCTCTACCTTGGAAAAGAATTCCATTTTAGTCAATGATTTTCGGCCAGAAATCGTTAACTATCATTATAGTCCAAACATGCATAGACAAAATGTTTTAAAAGCACAATTTCTTTTTTCCAATTATCATCTTTTAATCAACCTAACATGGCTACCCTACACCCTAGAAAGGTGACTACTCACTCATGACGATGACTAAATCTAAGATGATATTAACAATGAAAACTAGGATAGACATGTTTAGTTGATTTTGACAATATTTTAAGACTCTCTATGTGGCGATAATAACGACGCTAAAATGACAATCTAATGGAACGAAATGACAATATAACGATACTAAATGAATCTAAGATAGCATGGATAGAAAATAACAATCAAATGGAAAACATAAAGACATTTAAACAAGGGATAAAGTAGAAATACCTAGGTGACGATCAACAATGAAAGTGATAACAATAATAGAAGTTCCTTGCATAGAATAATCGTTCCTTGAATTACAACACTTGTACCCAACAAAGTAGATTACAAAGATTGAAATTCTTATTGATCTAAGCTAAGATTTTGATGTAGAAAGGACAGAAATAAACTAAGAACTAAAGATGAAAAAGAAGAAGAAAATGAGAGAAGGGAGGCTAGTTCTCCATCCTCCTAATCTAAAGAGAAATGTAAGAATAGAAGAGATTATTGTAGAAGAAGATGTGTTGAGAAGAGTTGCTGGAGCATCCTTTATATAGCATTAGGGTTTCGTGGGGAAGGGGTCGAGCATTGAACATATAGGACAAAAGGAGGAAGTTGAAGCAATTTGCTCGAAGCAGCAGGGATACCCGATCGGGTACACACTTACCCGATCGGGTAAGTTGCATTCTAGAAGTTTTGACTCGCGTTTCATCTCCCCTTGCATATGACTTGACTTCCATCATCCCCCTTGACCTCTTGAGTCAGGTTTGTTGATAGGGTTTGATGTAAAACGATGATTGCTTCGCCTAACTGATTGATCTTCTGACAACTGCGAAACTGTCTTTACTTCTTCTCTCTTTTGAATTAGTGAACCTTCTTGAAATCTCTTTCACTTGGTCAAGCTTGCTTCTTCAAATCGTCGGGTTCTAGGCAAATGCTCGGGAATATAGAAAAAGGGCGTAGAAACGTCACTTTCCCTACAAAACAGGTTAGAACATAGGAATTCGCCTAGAAGACGATATTAGCTCATAAAGTGGCTTAACAAAGCACAAATGACATAGAAACCCGAGCTAAAATGGGGGTTAAAATCATACAAATATTCACTTATCACCTAAACTAGTAATTAAACATGGAAATAACTTAAACTACTCATTCAAGCATTTCATCAAACACCTTGTGTGCACAAAACAAGTAGACTACCAAAAGACTTAATCTTTTTACCCAATTAACATAATCAACCTATAAACCTACACTAACTCCCCCATCTATCTTAGTAATACACTACTCACACATATTAATGAGGAAAAGCATTAAAGATGAATACTTTGATATTAAATTAACAAGGAAATACATGCTCAACATCTAAACTAATTAAACAAACAAGATAGAGTAATTAAATAATAAGTAAATGAAATAAAGTTGAGAAGTATACCAAACTTGTAATAAAGATGGAAACTTGAATTAATAATCAAAGAAGGATCTCCTCTTGTCTTCCAATTACAATCCGAATATTCAATAAAAACTAAGAGAAAGACTAGATCTACTAATAACTAGATAGAAATAAGGAGTAATTATAATTAATTAGAAATGATTAAAGACTAATTAGGAAAATAACCAATTCTAATCTAGGGTTCATAAAATGAGATGGTAGTGTATTCCTAGTGTTTTATGTCCTAAGGTGAGATAATATAAGATATGGTGGTGTTATATATTTATACTCTCCTTTCAAACAGCTCTCCAAGAATCAGAAATGGGAAGACAAAAGGAACCAAATACGGGTCATGTGTGTGGCAGCCGTCAGACCGGCGGCCGGACGTCCCACTGACGCCGAGGCAAGATTGTTTTTGGTCGAAAAAATCTGGGAAATCAAATTGAGGCTCCCTACCAGCGGACTGGTTGTCGACCGACCGACCGACATAGGGCCCCCTATTTCTTGCTCATGCGCAATGGCAACGACATGTAGCTCCCTGCCGGCAGACCGGCCGCCGGTCGACCGATAGGGAGGCAGCCTTGATTCCTCTTCTTTCTTCGTCTTTCACGTGTGGGACTTGCGGACCGGTGGACCGGCCGTCGCTGCCCAGGCCTGAGCCGAGCTATAGGTGAAGGTGGTGGTAGCCGGTTGTAGTCCGGTAGGGAGTGGTGGTTGTTACCTCTCTCTTCTCTTTCCTTCTTTCTTCATCCTTCATGTATTTGTTTTCTTTTTTTCTTTTGTTTTTGTTTTTCTTTTTATGTTTCTTTATATGTTTAGTGACAGTTTCTTGCTTCTCATCCCGCCTCGTCCTTGTCTTGGCATATTTCTATAAACTGAGACGGAAATAAGGGGCAAAATATAATAAAACCGACGCTAAAACCGAATTAAATATGGCCAAAATGAAGGAAAATAAGTTGGAGAATCGTCTAAATTAATCGTATATCACCCATTCATCTTATCTTCGAGATTGCCCAAACGAATGAGCACTTGTTGAAGGTGTCCCGAGAGCTTTTCGATTGCAGCGTCCATGGTTTATGACGGTTAGTGGAGGCCTTTCTACAAGAAAACCCCGAGCGAGTATCAGTTACCGAATCAAAATCCCTTGCAAAAACAGAACTCGACTCACAAAAGACATGATAGACTCTTCGAGACTCGACATTGGACCTAGACCCAAAAGTGAGCAATTTGGCCTATTCGTTTTGGGTCGAACATGACTACGATCGGTTTTTCAAAACTAAACGTGGCTAGAACTCTACATGGACATAGACTCGGTGTGACTGACCCGTGTTTGAACCAAACATGGCTTTTGGGCTCGTGATAAACATCCATGTGGTCTACTTAGGATGTTTTTGATGGACTGACCCGGATCAACTGGTTAACATTCATGACTCGGACCCAAAGATTGGATTGGGTGACCTATGGACACGTGTTCTAAACAAACAAAAGCTCACTTGAGCCCAAGGTTAGATTAACACATCTAGAGTAGACAAACAAGAGCCTAACTAGACTAACTCGAGCAACCCAACTAACTCAAACTCGATTATGGGTTTGGATTAGGTTTGGTTCATGGTTCGATTGAATTTGAATTTGGAAAATATTGAATTCAATGATTTAAAATGAGCATTAAAACGAGCATTAAAACGGGCAGCATGCCGGCTTAAAATGGCTTGTTTTTGGGTCAAGGAAACTTCTAATTTTAATCTGGCAGCGCTTTGGCTTGAAATGGGTTCTTTTGTCAAAAGAGGTAAGTTGAAATTTGGATTGTTCTAACCCTAAATGGACACCATTTCAGCTAGAAATTGGTCTTTTTTTAAAAGAGGTCAGTCGAAAATGACTCGGGGTTTTTTATAATCCTAAATGGACAGCATTTCAGTTTTAAACGGATTTTTTTTCAAAAGACGTTAATCGAAAATGACTCGGGATTTTTTCTAATCCTAAATGGACAGCATTTCAGCTTTAAACAGATCTTTTTTTTCAAAAGAGGACAATCGGGAAAACGGGTTTGAAGATTTGACTCAAATTTTCGAAGGAGTCGTAAAATAAATTAACTAAGCATTGTGGGACAAATAAGATCACTTAAAATGTTAAGTACATATTATTTATTTATTTGTGTCATATAATTGTTATATGATCAAATTAACACTTAATTATATAAGATAATTAAGCATATGATTAATAAGTATTTGTGGGACAAATATCAAAAATCAAAATGGACCATATAAGGCCACATGTGGCCGGTCATAGTAGTAGTGTAGGTGATGATGGTTGCTTTTGTTCATACTCACAAGTCACATGAGATTATGACATGAATAGTATACCTAAAATCATTTCACTCAACACTACACTCCACCACTTTGCATGTGAATTAAAATAAGCAAAATAAGTCCCTTGTGAGGGCTATATGGACCGGCCATATTGCCTATAAAAGGGCAATATGGTTGTTCATTTAGTGTTGTTCATTCTTGCTTATTTGTTTTATCTCACTAAAATCCTCTCATCTTTCTAAAACTCTCATATACTAATATTCACTAAGTATTACTATAGTAGTAGTATATTATAATATTAGTGTATCTTTTCTTATTATCTAGTTAATAATAAGTTAAGTTTATTTGGATTAGTCTTGGGTGCAATTTAAAGGAGATCTTCTAGTTTGGAGATTTTTGGAGGATTATCTATATAATAGCTCAAGATCAACAAGAAGGAGTTCTTGTTGTGCCCATATCATTTCCATTTCAATGTGAGGAAATTTCTTCTTTTATATAAATGTCTTTATATTTGCATGCATGTTACATAGATCATTAAATACTAAATTAATAAGTAATTTAGTAACTAATTAGAGGAGTCTAATTAAGTTCTATGGACTTTCATGTGGTATCAGAGGTAGCTTGTAGCATGCATGTTCATTTTGGACAATTTTTATTAAAGTTATAAGATAACTAATAAATCAAATATTTGAGTTAAAATATTATTTGGACCAAAATTTTTGGTGCATGTATACCTACTGACTTCAAAATGATTGTGGTTAAATTTCGTGATTTTAGGGATTAATTTGTTGTTTATTTTGATTTTTGGCTTTTAAACCGAGTTAATATGCATATTTGATGTTAAAAGTTAACTAAAAATAGTTGCATGTTGATTCTGGCCATGAAATTTTAATATGATCTCACATGCATGTCTTACATACTGTATCTAAAATTTCGTAACTTTTAATTAAGTATTGCATGTTTATTGATTTTTATAAGATAAAAGTCGATAATATGAGATTATAATGTTCATAAAACTGAAACTTCCTTTTCTGGTCATGAAAATTTGTGGTACATTTTACATTATGATGTTTATCATCTTGGAGAAATTTCATAATTGTTTTCATTGTTTTACTATATTTAATGATTTTATTTAAAAAAACCATTAAATACAAAGATATTTGTTCATAAAATTGATTTAAATTTTTATTTTTGGAGTTCTTGGAAATGTTTCAGAATGTACAAAATTTTTGGTTTCAAATTTTTATGATGTTTATATTTTATTTTGGGTTTATTTCATAAAAGTTATTTTTAAACCGTTATATTTAGCAAATGAAATCAAATCGATATAACTAATGACCAACAAAATTAGTAGGGACTAATTTTGAGTTATAAAACAGTTCAGTTAATAAGTTTAAATTTAAATGAGATTTAAATGTTCATATTGATTTTTAATGGTTAAAAATCTATAAATCCCGTAAAATCGAGCTACTATGAGCATGAATGTGTTTAGCGCGATTTTGGCATGAATTTTGCAGCAATTTATTTTATTTATGGTTGAATGAATGAATGTCATTTATTTAATAATTTATGCAAATTTTGTACCTAGTATGGCATAGTTATTTTTAATCGTTATTACCCGTAATGTAAGGGAATAATTGTTTGGTTGTAATTTTATTGCGATCTCGTATCGCCGGTTTGTAATAATTAATATTTTCATTTTATAGAATAAATGTATAATAGGAATTTTTATATTTGTGTATTTGTAATTATTTATTATGAAGACCGGTGACTCCCTCAAGACGGTGCCATTTTTGGAAGGCGTTCCAAGTGAAGAGGCAAAGGACCAAGGAGTTGGTTTCCGAATTTGTAAATTTCTGGTTAATTTGATTAGCTAGGTGGCCATACTAGGATTTTTTCGTTGCTTGGTTGCTTGGTTTATTTCCGCTCATGCCAAAATCGTCACACATGCATTTTATTTTTCCGTTATTGTCAATTCAACGTTATTCACAATTCACCGACTTAGTTCACTTATAGGGAATTAATAACTACATTGACAAGATCTCTCACATATTTGAAAAAAAATTGAGATTAGCCTTACCAATTAGTAACACCTATGAATCCCGTGTTCATTAGCGCTACCACGCTTGTGGGTACCTTTTTACCTCGGGTAAGTAGGGTGATACGATCACAAGCTAAAATTGGATTGGACTCAACGAGATAAGCGTTATCTTGGGACTAGGAGATGGATTTAGTTGAAATCCGTAAACCAAGAGTTCTAAGGGTAGAATTAGTCGAGTAATGACTTACCATTTTTAGATAAAGGTAGCATACGATGATTATTTTTAATTAAAGATGGGTCTTGGAATCATTTATATAATTTAGTGAGGGGTCATTATATAAATGCTTAACTTGTTAAAATATTTTCCAAGTAAATTATCATAACAATGAATGTTTATATATTTCTTTTTGTTGTAGTAACCATATTCGCACAATGTCAACTTCATCAAAAAACGCAACCTTGGGTAAGGACTCATGGTTGAGATCCGTCATGGACAAATGTGTCCTAAACGATGACGGTAGTAACTACGTTGAATGGGAATCAACGATCAAAAGCGCCGCGATATCTGATAACGTGCTTCGCTACTTGGACAAAGAGCCCCCTAACGAACCTGTGCCTAGATCGTCCGCGGTGGTTCTGGTCGAATATGACCTTTATTTGAAGGTTGCCAATGACGTCAAGAATGTCTTGATTTGGTCAATCTCACCCAAACTCAAACTTAAATCGATATCTCTCGATGCATATGCGATATTTACGAGGATAACATCGATGTTTTCTCAAGCCCCTAAAATTCTACAATATGAGGCGGCTACGAAATTCTTTGATACTAAGCTCCAAAGGAGCCAAAAAGTTGGCCCACACGTGCTCAAAATGGTTGAGCACGCCGACACCTTAGAGCGCATAGGGTGCAAAATTCCAAAGGAGCTAGTGTAGGGTAGAATCCTTCATTCACTCACTCCACAGTTCACCCAATTTAGGGTAAACTATAACATGAATGGCATGGAAAAGAGTTTCCTTGAACTCCATGCAATCCTCACCCAAGCGAAGAGGGACATGAAGGCTAGTGGGAGTGAACCCAAGGATGTTCTTTCAATGAAGTTGAAGAACATGAGCCTTGGGGTGAAGAAGGACAAAGGAAAGGGTAAGACTCTTTTCAATAAAATCAGTAAGGGAAAGAGCAATGTCTTTATGAAGCCCAAGCCCAAAGTCAACAAACACGCGGACGCGGATTGCTATTATTGTAATGGCAAAGGGCATTGGAAACATAACTGCCCCAAATAATTGAAAGACAAGAAGGACGGTTGTGTGACAACGTCAGGTAAAATTTGTTCATCACTCTATATGATAGATATTAACTTTGCTAGTACATCTTCTTGGGTATTTGTTACCGGTTGTGGTTCTCACCTTTGTAATCATGTACATGGGCTGAAGGACGCGTAAGCACTAGCCAAGGGTGACGTGGCCCTTCGCATGGGAAATGGAGCTAAGGTAGCCGCATTTTCCGTGGGCATCTACGTTCTTCTTTTGCCTAATGGTTTAGAGTTGTATTTAAATAATTGATATTATGTACCAACTCTTACCAAGAACATTATCTTCATTTCCGTGTTAGACATGGAAGGTTTTTCATTTTGTATTAAGAACAATCATTGTACTTTCTCGTTTAATGAAATGGTTTATGGCGAGGCCATTTCTATTGGAGGTATTTATGTTCTAGATATTGCAAAAGAGGTCTATCATGTAGAAAACAAGAACCTCAAAACAGGTGAATCTAATTAATCATACCTTTGGCATTGTCGTTTAGGGCACATAAACGAACGACGCATAAAGAGACTTGTTTCATCTAAAGTACTCAAACCATTCGATTACGAATCTTATGGTGTATGCGAATCTTGTCTTCTAGGCAAGATGACTCGTGCTCCTTTTACGGGAAAAGGGACACGAGCAAGTGAAGTATTAGGGCTTATACATACGGATGTATGTGGTCCAATGACTATCAAAGCTAGAGGTTGTTATCACTACTTTATTACTTTTACCGACGACTTGAGTAGATATGGATATGTCTACTTGATGAGGTACAAAAGTGATGCTTTTGAAAAATTCAAAGAATTTCAAAATGAAGTAGAAAACCTATTGAATAAAAATATTAAAGCCCTACGATTCGATCGTGGTGGTGAATACTTGAACAATGAATTTGATTCACACCTAAAAGATTGTGGTATAGTATCACAATGGACTCCTCCTGGGACACCTCAATTAAATGGTGTGTCTGAAAGGAGATATCGAACTTTATTTGATATGGTTCGATCTATGATGAGTCTAACAGAGCTTCCTGTTTATTTTTGGGGTTTTGCTATCTTATCTGCAATATTTTCACTAAATCGAAGCCCGACTAAAGCGGCAAACAAGATTCCATATGAGATATGGACAGGGAAAGTTCCTTATTTGTCGTTTATGAAAATTTGGGGATGCGAGGCGTTTGTTAAGAATAAGTCTAACGATAAACTCGCACCCAAATCTGACAAATGTCTGTTTGTAAGATATCCAAGGGAAAAACGTGCTTATTACTTCTACAATAAACACGAGACAAAGTGTTTGTGTCTCGTGATGCAGTCATTTTAGAAAATGATTTTATTTCTAAAAGATAGAGTGGGAGAAATTTTGACCTTGATGAAGTCGAAAACGTTCCCTCTTCGTCTGATACGGTCATAGTTCCTTCGGAACCTAGGAGGTCAAGCAGAATTAGTCATCAACCTGATAGATACCTTGGTATTATAGAGAAAGGTGATGACTATAATGTGTTACCTTTTGAAAGTAACGAACCTACCACCTACAAAGCAGCCATTTCTAGTCCCGACTCAAAGCTTTGGCTAGGAGCCATGCGATCCGAAATGGATTCTATGTACGACAATCAAGTATGGGACTTGGTTGATTTACCAAAGGAGGTAAGACCTCTTCAGTGTAAGTGGATCTATAAGATCAAAAGTGGCATAGATAAACATAATGATGTTTACAAAGCTAGATTGGTGGCAAAAGGTTTCACCCAAGTTCATGGTCTTCACTATGACGAAACCTTTGCCCCAGTCGCCATGCTTCGATCCATAAGGATTATCTTAGCGGTTGCCGCATTTCATAATTATGAGATTTGGCAAATGGATGTCAAAACCGCCTTCTTAAATGGGATTCTAGAAGAGGAAGTGTACATGACACCGCCTTCTATGGTCTTAAACAAGCATCCAGTTGTTGGAATCATCGTTTCGATCATGTAATTAAACAAAATGGTTTCACTCGATTTGTCGAGAAACCATGTTTATACATGAAGTTTAGTGGGAGTAAAGTAACTTTTCTAGTCTTGTATGTAGATGAGATACTACTCACTGGGAATGATATTCCAATGCTCACTTCTGTAAAGTAGTGGCTAGGGATTCATTTCCAAATGAAAGACTTAGGAGAGACCCAACGCATCTTAGGTATCTGGATCTATAGGGATAGATCTAAAAGGATACTGACATTAAGTCAAGAAACTTATATTGATAAAATTCTTGATCGCTTCAACATGAAAGACTCAAAGAGAGGCTTTCTTCCTATGGGTAGTGGGATAATTTTGAGCAAATAAGAGTGTCCTACCAAACCCGAGTAGATTGAACGCATGAAATTGATCCCTTACGCATCTGTTGTTGGATCAATCATGTATGCTATGATGTGCACTCGTCCCGATGTTGCATATGCTTTGAGCATGACAAGTCGTTACCAAGCAAATCCAGGTGAGAGTCACTGGATAGTCGTAAAGAACATCCTTAAGTACTTGAGAAGGACCAAGGATTTGTTCTTAGTGTTTAGAGGTGAGACTGAGTTACGTGTAAAACGTTACACAGACGCCAGTTTCCAAACAGATAGGGATGATATGAAATCCCAATACGGCTATGTATATATGATGAATGGAGGAGTTGTTTACTGGAAGAGTTTCAAGCAAAGCGTTACGGCGAATTCTACAACAGAAGCAGAGTACCTTGAAGCGTCTGAAGCTGCAAAGGAAGCTGTGTGGATTCGGCAATTTTTGAAAGGACTAGCAGTAGTCCCTGCTGCCAAAGATCCTATCACGATTTTTTGTGATAACAGTGGGGCTATCTTTCAAGAAAAATAGCCCAAGTCTAGTAATAAGTCTAGACATGTACTTAGGAAATATCATGTAATTAGAGATTACATGGATAGAAAGGGAATTGACATTTGTAAGGTTGGGACAGATGACAACATTGCTGATCCTTTTACCAAGCCTTTATCAAACGCTAAGCATGATGGTCATGTCGTCACATTGGGATTGAGACGTGTACCAGAATTCCTTTAGATTATGTAGTATGTAATAATTGAATGTTGTATTAATTATTTCATATATGATAATTGCATTCATTGTTCGAGTTTTATTATAAACTCTTTTATTTAGTTTGACTACATTTAACACTTTGTTTATCCGAATAGATTGTAAGACAATGTTGGACCCTATTCAAGTGAATTGAACGAACATAGTATTTTGTCCCTAGTCACTCAATGAGGCGACGTCTCGAAGTGACTAGATTGTAAGTCGATCGATGGTTGGTTCAGCACCATGGGGTCATATAGATGACTGGTCGATTACATAGACAGACTCTATGACACTCTGTCGGACAGTGACCTTTATAGAGACCCTTTAATCAATTAATTGATGCTTGGTCGTGGCAGGGTCTTCTATCATATTCCTACGAGTCGATTCTTTTGACTGGCGATCGTCTATCTGAGTTGGTGCTGTTTCCGATTTGTTTTGGTTGATGTTCAAGGTCGTGCCATAAAAGGAGGCCGATGGACATCTTCTTAGTCATGGTGATCTGCATCTTACAGAGTAGATGAGTTAACGGGAATTGTCCACCCACGTTGGGTACAAACATCTTTAGGCCACTCGAGGAGTAGTTACTGTAAATGCGTGGCCACGCTCGGAAAGAGATCTATGGTAGATTTTCCGGTCAAACAGTTACTCTCCCTATCGAGAAAACCACTCTAGATATATTCAATCGCAAGTGCGACCTGAAAGACACCTTGCGTTGACTGGGAGATGTGATAAAGAGATAAGAGAATTGGTGACGCACACTTGTGTCAGACAAGTGGGAAATTGTTGGAGTAGGTGTCCTCCACAATAGTGTGCCACATGATAAATCTCATTAACGAATATTATTGGGATATTTATTGACTATATATATATATATGATTAGTCAGTTGATTAACGTAAATCAATAACGGTTGGCTGACTAGAGTTTGACGTTATTGTCGTATGACGGCGGTGATCAACTGATCCCTTTCGGTCACACCTATAGGATGAAACCCAAATAGTAACTAATTAATTGTATATGATACAATTGATTAGTCCATTACATATATTTGATATATATACGAGAGTTAATAGTTAGAAATTGAGTTGTGAACTCGAATTCAATTAAGCTTATTTTTCAATTATGCGATAATTGACTAACAAATTTAATTCTTATTTTAATATGATTAAATAAGATCTAGTTTAGTAATTAATCGTTAGTTTACTAAATCAGTTGAGGTTTTACATATATTTTGAGGTAGAGCTAATTAGTTAATTATATTTACAAGGAGTTGTAAAATAAATTAACTAAGCATTGTGGGACAAATAAGATCACTTAAAATGTTAAGTACATATTATTTATTTATTTGTGTCATATAATTGTTATATGATCAAATTAACACTTAATTATAGAAGATAATTAAGCATATGATTAATAAGTATTTGTGGAACAAATATCAAAAATCAAAATGGACCATATAAGGCCACATGTGGCCGGTCATAGTAGTAGTGTAGGTGATGATGGTTGCTTTTGTTCATGCTCACAAGTCACATGAGATTATGACATGAATAATATACCTTAATTCATTTCACTCAACACTACACTCCACCACTTTGCATGTGAATTAAATTAAGCAAAATAAGTCCCTTGTGAGGGTTATATGGACCGGCCATATTGCCTATAAGAGGGCAATATGGTTGTTCATTTAGTGTTGTTCATTCTTGCTTAATTGCTTTATCTCAATAAAATCCTCTCATCTTTCTAAAACTCTCATATACTAATACACACTAAGTATTACTATAGTAGTAGTATATTCTAATATTAGTGTAACTTTTCTTATTATCTAGTTAATAATAAGTTAAGTTTATTTGGGTTAGTCTTGGGTGCAATTTAAAGGAGATCTTCTAGTTTGGAGATTTTTGGAGGATCATCTATATAATAGCTCAAGAACAACAAGAAGGAGTTCTTGTTGTGCCCATATCATTTTGCATTTCAATGTGAGAAAATTTCTTCTTTTATATAAATGTCTTTATATTTGCATGCATGTTACATAGATCATTAAATACTAAATTAAGAAGTAATTTAGTAACTAATTAGAGGAGTCTAATTAAGGTCTATGGACTTTCACTTGTGTCGTAATCGATAATAGAATGTGTCACGAGGGGCCGTCGTCGACGAAAAGGTTTCTGGAACAAATGCGCAACAATTTTCGTACTCCCATAAAATCTTCGTTACACGGTGAAAAGTTGATTGAAGGGATGTTTTGGAAAGAGGACCGAGAGTAGTTATCAAAATCGGTATCTTTTGTATTTATAGTATGTCAGAGTTGGGAGAAAGGTGACCTCAAAGTCACGGTTGGAAACCAAAACAGAGCGGTTCCTACTCTGTTTTGGTGCGGCGATTTAGGTTTCTTCAAGGGTTTTATTAGGGTTCTTTTTGGCTTTTTCTAGTGTGTAAGGTGTAGTAGGGTGCTAAGGGTTGTTAATGGTGGTGATGTAGGGTTTATATAGAGGATTTTGGAGGGTTTGAATGGGGTTTGTATGGAGTGGTAGCAGTTTTCGAGTGTTTGTGTTTGACTGCAAGTTTCGGTTGATGCTATGGTTTTTGGGAGGGTCTGCTTGGTGGGTAAGGTAGATAATATGGATAGGATAGTATGGAGAATTGGTTAGGGTTAATGGTTTAAATATTTGGTTGATTTGAGCTTATTTAGAGTGGCGGTTTCGGTTGCGAACACAGGGGGTTGGGCTGTTTTGTGTGGCCTGTTTGGGGAAAGTTTGGGGCTCAAAAATTGGAGTTAAGGAGTGTTGGTTAGGGGGCTTGAACACTAGACAAAGAGGGGGTGAGGATGCGTTGAACTCTCATCGAAAATCGGGCCCAAAGCGACTTTAAAACAAGCTCAAAAGATCGTCGTAAAATGGATTTTATAAACTTGTTTTAAAACATCGTTTTAAACAAAAGGGGACGGTAAAATGGAAGAATTCAAAGTTGACTTTTCAAGTCGGGTTTAAACAAACATTTATTATATTTTCAAAAAAATAAATGAAAACTCAATTTTTAAAATGAATTTATTTGAGAAGGAAACTGTAACACCCGGAAATGTACCCTATTTTTCTAGTAGAAATATTTTACGAAATCTTTTCAGTAATTTTAAGTTTTAATTAAGAATTTATTATTCCGAGTCGAATTTAGAATTTCCGAGTTCGTATTTGGAATTTCCGCGAGATTCCATGAGAATCCCGTCTTAAGGCGAGTTTGACTTTCCTTGACTTTTTCTTTCATATTCGACTCATACTCCTTAACCTATTTCATTCAACACAAACACAAACATTTCTTCATCTTTAAGAAAACTCAAACCCTTGCCTCCATAGCTTTTTCGATCTTTGAATCATCCTAGCTCTTTCGTTCCTTGATAGAATTCACGTAAGTTCGTCTCATTCTTCTCCCCTTACCTTCCTCTATCCGTATTGATATTAAAATCATCGTCTTTCTCGCTTTTTAATCTTTCCGTCTTTCTCAAGATGAATTTTATTCATCTTTTATGATCTATTTGTATGTGGTGACCTCCAAGATCCCGACAAAGACTATTACCTTATTGAAGAGGAGCTTGACGAGTAGTAAAGACGCTTAAAGGTAACGGTGAAGGGTTACTCGATATCATTTACGTGTTTTACATGCTTTATATGCTAGGAATCGTATTTAGAATACGATTAGAAGCTTACGAATCATGTTATGATTAATGAATGTTGTTATATGATGAATGTTGATGATGTATATTGATTGTTGATGATTATTTGAAGTATATTTGAGAATTGAAATGAATTGGTTAAGTGAAAGAGGCTCTCGGGTGAACTGGTGTTCCCTGCCGGTCGACCGGCCGCCGGTCTGCCAACCGGCTGGGAACACATCAGTAACAATATTGAAGTTTTTGGGAATTTTTGTATAGGGGTGCTCTGAGCCAGCCCACCGGCCGCCGGTCCATCGACCGGCCTAGACCACATTTCTCTGTTTTTGTGATTTTTGGATTTTTGCCTGTGTTCTGAGCCGGCCCACCGGCCGCCGGTCCCCTGACCGGCCTGGAACACGGCT